>VYZS01081107.1:0-18582 GCA_013400695.1 Neodrepanis coruscans | reverse complement strand
CCTTTTTTTTTTTTTTTATAGTTGACAGCGGTGCTTTGCGAGGGGTGGGAAGGAGCCGGCTGCTGAGCGAGCCGCACGTTGTGCATCCCACACTTTCGGGTAGAGGGCAGTCGGGTACCGCAGACGGTGCGAAGAGCCCAGCTCGCGGTTGAGCCTGCTGCCCCAGCCTGGCGGGAGACAGCACCTCCCACCCCCAGGTAAACTTCCACTGAACTGGAGAAACAGGGAGATTGATTAATTATATCCGGAAACTGATATTCCTCTGGAGCTGGACAATTTGCTGATGGTACGTGGAGTCTCTCCTTCACACTGTGAGCAGGAGCTGCAGAGACACGCAACAACCAGTTGAAAAAAAATTATCCTGCCTGAAATACAAATCTTCCTGAAGTTAAAATGGAGTTTCCTTGAGTTATTTTCCTCCATGCAGTGGCGGACAGTCCCAGTGTGCTGCACTGAGCAGAATGTGTAGTGTTCTCATGCATAGCATGTCCTGTCCTCTGGGACCTCATTCACTGGAAGCTAAGCGAGGAGGCAGATCCTCTTTGCCCAGAAAGGACACATACCTGCCATTCCAGCAAAGGGAGCTTTGTCTCCACTTTAGAGGACAATGTCCTGAGGCAATTGTGGGATTTTTTTCTCCTAATTTGCAAGTACCTGACCAGGCTGGTTGCACCATGGTTGTTCACTGCATGCTTTGCTCTGAGCCCTTCAAAGCTGCTTAGGACCTTTGGAAAGTCTAAACGATGTCAGCCTGGATGAGAAGCCAAAGCTGGACTGCTCTTGCTCCAGGGATGGAAGGGTGAGATGAAGTTTGTAGGTTGAGCCCTTGCAGAAAAGCCAGCCATGTTCCTTGTTTCATCCAGGGATGGATAAGAAGCTGCTGCTTCTGCCCTGGCCTTCCTGGCAAGAGCTGCTTCTTGCTGATGTGCTGGGCGAAGCAGGCAGAAGGGCTGTGATTATTTCATTGCCCCGGTAGTCTGTGGCTCTAGGCTGGGGACAAGACTTGGCAGTAGTTAGTGCCCTGAGGTCAATATCAGAATTGTGAAGGCCTCAGCTGTTCCTCAGGGTACAAGACCCTGTGGTACCAAATATTCTTGTTCAGGTATTTGGGAGCCTCTGGATGATGAGAGGATGCAGCTACTTGAGTTGCTGAAAAGGATCTCTTGGGAAATGGCTCCAGAATCCTCATGGCAGAATTTGAACTTTTGTTGTTTCACTGACTTAAAGGAAGCCAGAAGACATAAGGCAAGCAGGCTTTTGTGGTGGGGAAGAATGCAGTGATCCTACTATAAATCAGTATGTTGTCCTAAGTCTGAGTCTGTAGCCAGCCTTAAACAAGAAGTGAACAGCTCTGTTTTTATCAGGGCTGTTCAGAAAATGTCAGTGCTGTCTCTTGATCTGCTGCTGTAAGGTGTACCTGTTAACTCAAGTGTTTTGATATTTTGTGGCCACCTTGTTAGCCAGGGATTGGACGGTGGGCTGGGCAACCAGGGACAAGTGTTTTCTGCCAAGGCTGAGCAGGTATAATTTACTCACCCCCTTGGAATCTAAAAGCCCAGCAGGAACAAGTCAGATCACCTTCCTTGCACAAATATTGAGTCTGGTCTTGGTGCTCCTGTGTGTGCTGGTCCATGTCACTCAGCTTCTCTGGCCTTTTCGAACCTTCCCAGAGGAGCATCACAGTTACTGGGCAGTGTAACAACAGAAATCAGCCCAGCTTTTAAAATGCAGCTGAGAGAATACGTGATGCAGGATGGAACTGATGGGAGGGGGCTGGGAATCTTCTGTTTCACATCGTGTAGTGGCTGCAGTATAAAGCACATGCCCAGAGCTGTGCAGGGCAGAAGCCACCTGCCATAGCAGCCTTGTAGACACCCTAGCCAGCCAGCTGCTTCCCAGCTGTTGTTGGAAGTGAAACAAGTGGAACTTTCCACTCATGAGGAAAGTGCTCCCTGCTGAGGAACTCTTACCCATCAGAGTGATATTTTTGTTGTTTCCTATTGGGTTGATGAAAGCACAACTTGCAAGTCTCAGAACATGCTTGTGCAGTGAGGGACTTTCTCTTTGGTAGTGGTGGCTGGGTAGGGGCTGCAATGGTGAAATGCCTCAGGATTTGTCTATCACAGCCTTAAATCCAAACAAATTCTCAGCTCTGGTGCAGGCAGTGCTGAGGATGCTGCTAGTACTAATCCCCATAGGCACAGCCACAGCCAGTGTCTCCATTTCTCTGCTCCCTGGCACATGCCTTCCTCATATCAGCACATCTTGGCTGCCTGGACCACATGTGTGCATCTCACATGTGGTGCCTCTGTCCCAATAGCTCAACATCACACCCATTTTGTTTGTAACACCTGTAGAGACCAGCAAGACCACACCATGAAGCATAATTATTTTTTATTAGAACAATTTCCTGGGAAGCTTTTGGCGCGTGCGCACGCGTGTGTGTGTGTGTGTGTATAATGTAACTTTAAGTTTTAAGAGGGGAAGAAAAATAATACACAGTCTAGAGAAAATAGGTTGGTGAGACCATGTCTTATGACACCGGAACAAAGGGACCTTCTAGGAAGGTTTTAAATTCAAAAACAGATCAGAGGAAGTATTTTTATATGATGTGGGTCCAGACTAAGGAGCTTTTCACCACAGGAGATAGTGGAGGCCAGCAATGTGGTGGATTTGGAAAGGGGCTGACATTTGGATGGGCAGTGGGAGTGCTGAGAGTTACCATAGTCAAGAGAGGGCATATAGTATTAATTGAGTAGAAATACTAAGCTTTCAGGCAAACAATGACCTCCGTTTATCAGAAGCTAGGGTCTGAAGTGGGACGGGTTACTTCAGCACTCGGTGGCACCCCAGGAGCAGATTGGAACCTCGCTGGGACAAACCAGTGATGTGGAGAAGGCCATTCAGGGAGCCTGCATCAGTGCCAAAATATGAGCACAGGTTCTGTGAGTGCCAGCCACAGGGCCATCCTTCCTCTCACAGGCAGGCTTGGGATTTCAGAGCTGCTTTTCATGTGAACGAGGTGAGCAGGGCTTGGCCACAGACACTCTGGACTTGCTTCTAGTGAGAAATTATAATTGTGAGTGTCAAAAAACTTGTGTTTTATTCCTCTGCATCAATGTTTTTATAAAAATAGATCTCTTTAGAGATAGTCATAAAAGTTAATGGAAGTCTTGAACAGAGCTTTTTTCCCCTTCTACCAACCTAATAAAATATATTGCTTTTTCTCCCAGGTATTTTTATATTAGCAGGCAGTGGCTGCTGCTGGAGAAGAATTGTTCTAGTGCTATAAAATGACTCCAGATGGAGACTCTCTCTCTGTTTTCTGACTTCAGGCTCAAACAAAGCTTGTCCATTCTTGCCAGGGAATACAGGAATGTGTTGGGTTCAGGGAATAACAGTGATGTCCCCTTACAATATCTGATTTATCAGATGTCTGTTAAAACAATAGTTTTTTGAATAATTTTTAGATTTTCTTTAAGAAAAGGAAGAAAATGAAGATGAATGAAATGGGACTAATGCTCTGAGCTTGACAGGTGTAGGACCCCACACTGGTCCCCCAATTTGGCGTTAACAGTCATACTGAATGTCTGGATCCAGTGCTCACAGCAGATCATTTTTCTGTCTTCTTGGGAAAGTCACGGCTGCTCTCTCCCAACAGCTGATGGAGATGCAGCCAAAGCTTCTTCCTGACTGGCTGAGCCAGAAAAGGCTGTGGATGCCCACAACCATCAGGATGAAATGCCATCAAAAAAATTAAAAATAAAACTCGTGTGGTGCCCACTGTGTAGGGAAAGAAAAGAAACCTTTTTCCAGTGTGCATAGGTACATCACTGCTGCAGTGGCATTGAAGTGAGGGACTGAGCACACACAGGGTGAGCTCTTCCCTGCTCAGGACATCTCTGCAGAGCATCTGATGTAAAATGTGCTGCTGCAGCACCAGGCTGGCATCCAGGCTGGAAACATGATACCACCACCAGAATATGCAGCAGCAGTAGTGAATCAGGATTTTCTACTCATAAGTGTTCAAATGCTTCAGGATTTACCCATCAAGATCTCATACCCGAAAATCTTGGCTCTGGTGAACAGATGCTCCCTCTTGTTCTTCTGCTCTGGAGAAGACAAAGTAAATTATCTATTACCTCATCCAAGCCAGGACATATAGTACAGTCTTTGCACTGTGCCCCATTTTTACTCTTGCAGACAACCCACCCTTTCTCACCTATCACATAATGTGTGCATATTGCATGTTTTCTTTGGAAACTACTCGCACTAAGCTAATTTTTTTTTCTCTGTACTCTGCCAGGTTTTCTGCTCTTTTCCAAGTAACCCACGTTTAAAGAGCTTGTCCTGGCTGCTGTGCTATTGTTCTGTACACATGTGCTATCACCACTATTGCTGCTGGGCAGTTTGTCTTTTGATTGCATGTGACTTGAAGATTAAGCCTCAATGAGCCAGCTTCGTTAGGTTCTCATGACTTTTCCTCTCCTCCAGCAGCCCAGCCTGGCAGGTGACTTTGGCATTGTTTTGCTGTGTGGGGCTACATACGCACGTAGGAAGTTCATAGGGGAGATTTTTTAAGTTTTCCTTTCCTGGAGAGTGATGTGTAAACACGCTGTCAAAGCCAAAGATTTGATTTTTCTGTTGTCCTCACAGCAACACACTGAGGATCAGCTGTGCGCCGTGGTTCTTCCGCCTTCAGAAAAGTTGGAGATTTCAAGGAGAGAATTGTAATCCATTGTTGGATACCAGCTCTGTCAGGTTTCCTTCTCCACTGAAAACAGACGACAGGAAAGTAATTACAGAAGCAGATGTGACTCGTGACGTAAATGTTACTTCTGGACTTTTTTGGTTTTTTATTTTATTTTTAATTAATCTGACGTATGATTCTAAAGAAAAAGTCAACAGGTACATAAGACACATGGGCCTATGGTGGTAATGTCAAGCTTTATGTGGCATGGACAATTTGCAATACCTTACCTTTTTTTCAAATTAAATTAGTCAGTAAGATAAATTTTCAGAGCAACTTCAATATGTGCATCCCATGTAACTGCCTTTATGAATCCCACCGCTCTGTCCACCAACTTTCTGATGTTTTTGTCCTGACTGAGACATTGAATTGTTGCTTGTAATTCCTTTGGAGTAATAAATCAGCAAGTATTTTCCATCTCATGTTTCTTTTCAAGACAAGTTAATTCCATAGTCTAAATTCTGAAAATAAAGCTGGATTTAACTATTTAAGTATTTTTAAATCACCTCATTTTTAGGCCATCATATAATTTCTGCTGAATCAGATGGAGCTGTAACAAAGTGTGTGTAACCTCTCTATATGCTCACTTATCTTGGTGTTTTGTAAGGATAAGCCCAGTGAACCATCAAGTTTTATCTCCCTCTGTGTCTGTGTTGAGGCCAGCAGTCTGGCTTACCACTGGTCTCTTGGCACAGCTCCTTCCTTGAGCAGTCTGGTGTCAATGAGTCACCCTGGGGCTGTGAACTGTCCCTCCAGACAGCTGCAGTCTGAGAGCTCGTGTCTACCTGCATCAACAGCTGGATGTATCCCTGAGCTTCCCTGATGCCAATGCAGCAGTACTGTCCTTGAGCTACATGCCAGTCCTGGAGCTTTGGAGAGAGTGATACCCACAACTGCTGGAGCCTTGGGAGTCAGACAGTGAGGATTCTCACCTCTTTATTCACAAGATTTTAATTCTTCCCAAACTCACCTGGCAATGTCTGCCCAAAGCTCACATGTCACCTGGAAACTGGACACACAGGCTATTACTGACTGACAGACCGCCAGCTGGTGGCAGAGCCAGGTGCACATCTGGTGCAGCAGGTACACATCTCACATGTGAGGTCACATCAGTGCGTGTCCTGGGCAGCAGAGGGTTTGCCTGCTGCTTGCCTCGCTGTTGTCCAATGCCATGATCCCTCTCTATGCCCACAGCCCCGAGAGCCGCAGTCATGCACAGACAGCAGAAGGAGTAGTGGACCTCTTAATATGAGGGCTGACTTCGTCTCACGTTAAGTTATTCAAATGCTCATATTTCTGGCCAGAAAAACGTTCTTCCAAGATATGCCCTGCCTCATTAACAGTCCCCACCCAGGGACCTCCTTTTAACTTCTTCAGGCTTCCCAGCACCTCACCACAGGGACCCGTCAAGGACACAATAGCTCTGGCCTGTTTATTTCATTTCACTTTTCCTCTCCTCTTGGCCAGCAGCCAGTAGAGATGTTCTTTGCAAAGATAATAGTTTCAACTTAATCATTCACTTCTCATGTGTCTAAAAGGAGTTAAGGAGACTGGATGTTTCCAAGAAAAATAAATGAACAGAACTCTTTCAAGGGGCCTCTTTAAGGCTGTTTTATTGATTTTAAAAAAAAAAAGAAAAAAAAAAAAAAAAAAGCAAAGCAGCAAGCTGTTCCCGCACATCACCCCTGCCCTATTTATTTTTTAAACACATGTTTAAATTTGGAGGGACAGCATGAATAGAAGGATTATGAAGTGTTTCTCTTTGTGAAGGGATTTGCAGCATGTTTAGAGAGATGGTTCCAACATGATATTCTAATTGTGTTCGTCCTGGAAGTTGTAAAGCTGGATCTGGACCTTGCAGGACTTCTTCCTAGGCCTTCTTGTGAGTGACAGGCAAAAGCTCATCCATTTATTTGGTTTGTTTTTAAGGGGGTTGTGATTCTGTCTGGTTCCTTTTGGGGTTGTTAATTTTGTCATACTCTGAAGACACGATGTTTGAGAAAGTTGGAGAACCCAGCTCCTTGATGATGGATCCCATTGTGTTGCCTCTAGTTAAGCACCTGCCATCATTTGGAAATAAGACTTTTTTTTAAGCCACAGAAAACATCATCTTCCTCCCATCTGGTCTGGCTGAGGGACAGTGATTAAAATCCCTATCTTTCTCACTCACATATCCTGTCCATGGAGCTATTGAGAAAATACATGTCCTTTGGAACTGCTAATAAAATTAAAAAGTTTGTCTTTCAACAGCATTTTACAGAAAGCCTGAAAAGTAAAGAAGCAAGAGAAATCTCTGCTCACTTGTAGGTGGGGGTGGATTAAGACATCAGCAGTAAGCCTGAGTATGAGGAATGAGTTCCTAAATCATACAATTTCAGTGGAATACATGTTTTCATGTAACCATCAAACCAAAAGCAACAGGATGCTGAACCATAGGAAGAAACAAATGCTGTCTGGAAAGGCTGGAAGGAAATCAGCAGGCTTCTCTGGGCACAGGTCTTTGGAATGAAGTGGTGGGAATCTTCTCCAGAGCATCTTGAGAGGAGAGATTGCTCCTGTCATTACTGTAATTTCAACCCAAAAGGAGAGAGACACAGCCTTCTGCTGCAGAGCCACGGCGAGAGAGCAGTATGCGATCCATAGCAGGGATCTACCATAATCCAGTTGAACCAGTAACACATACAGATCTCTCCTCCTGTGTTTTTCTCTATCTTCAGAGAAGCTTTTATGTGGAAAAGAGTGAAGTATCTGGATCCAGTCCTCCTCTTTAATCACCCTGTTTCCATCCTCCCAGCAAAGTGACTATGTGGTACTCTCAGCTCTCTGTTATGGTGTTGCCCTTTGATTATGCTGAGTATGTGTATGTGAATGCGTATATACATGTAAAATCCATAAAATAGTGGGAAAGGTAATAAAGTTGTAACTGTCATCCCCTATTCAGAAAAGTTCCTGCAGCACAGACACCCATTTTCCAGACTTTGACAGCTAGGGGAAAATTTATTTTGCCAGGTGGAGCGGGATTTCTAGTCCTTCTCTTCAACAAACAAAGTACTGAATTTAGCAAGTTTGGAGTGAGATAGAAGTGAAATATCCCTTTTCCTCCTCTCCCTCTTCTTCCCTCTTCCCCTGGGCAAGCAGCATTGCCCTCCTTAGAGAACACATCTTCACAGATGTGTTCATTTTCATAAGGCTGTGATGAGGCTCTGGGCTGGGTACGTGTCTCCCTTCCCCCTCCCAAGCACTCCAGTAACCACACATTACCCAAGCCCAGCATGTTCTGCATGACTCAGAGTTTGTTTTTTTTTTTAAGAGCTAGAATCCAAAGGACGTTTTCTTCACTGATACCACTGGGACTAGAGGTCTTTTTTTTCCCACCAACCTTAAAAACATGCTGATATTCTGCAATTTTTTTTTCTTTCCAATATTTTGTTTTTATTAAAACAGCACCAAGTCCCACAGCACCAAAGGATGGGATGTCTCTTGCTCTTTTCTCTCCTCCTCAACAGCTAATAGAAAAAAAAAAGGGCCATAAAAAGAAAATACTGAAAGACACTTGGAACACTTGGACTATCCCTGATGGCTGGGCTGAACTGGAGGCACTAGCAGTGCAGGGTGGAAACATGGCACAGATTACCTGTAGCTGAATCACTCCTACCCTGGAGTAAAAATGAGAGAAGAGGGAACAACTGCTACCCAGATAATGGGTCGTGCTGGAAAAAAACCTGCACTTCTCTTAGACCCAAGGCATTCAACTGAGGCTGGGCACTCGTCAGCCACTGCCAGGTGAAGAGCAGAAAATACCTCTGTGAAGGCAAAAGTAACAACCTGTAGTCTCACTATCAATCAGAACCTTGGTCCCAAATACAAACAAAAATGCTGGAGGAATGATTAGGTTGAAGAATAAGACAGTGAGCTCCCACTCATAGCTGTTGGAAGACAAGGAAGGGCATTTTGGAAGGGCTGACTCCAGCTTTGGTGACAACATAATATGACACATACAGTTGACATGATCTCCTGTGCTGGAAAAGTAGCACTACAGCGGGTGTTTGGACGGGTGCATGCTCTTGCTGGTTTGGCAGCAAGAATGGCCCAGACCCGAACTTCCCCTGAAACCACAAGCAACATGTGGAGCCAATGTGTGTTTTCTCATGTGAATCCTGATGAGTTCAAATGAACAGGTTTGGGGCCACAGTTCCCATCTGATGTTGCCTGCTTGACGTGATTATTCAACCCTGAATTCCTCCAGTTGACAGCCATGCTATTTCCAGTCTCTTAGTCAGCATATACCACTATGCTTCCCAGTCTGAAGAGACCTGGATTTTCCCACACTCCTCCTTAAATGGAAACACATTGTTCATCTTCATTTTATTTATTTAATTCGTACAAAAAAAAAAAATAAAACAAAAAAACAACACACAACAAGATACTTCTATAACTTTGAAGTACTGGCTCTACAATGGTTGGTTCCTTTTTGGAGCAATGGGTTTTCCTAAAAGCCAATCTCAGCAAGATCCTTATCAAACTTTCCTTAGTAGGAGACAATGAACACTTCACAGCATGAAGAGGGAAAAAATAAAAAGGTTGGTGAGAAGACAAATGCTCTATGCAAAGAGATAGCCAAGGTTCAGATGATATCCCCTCAGCCTAGTAGAAACAGATTATTTGCTGTCTAACTTAGAGCTTCTGAACATTTCACTTGCTGAGTCAATTCCAGAATTTATTGAGAGGTGAAAACAGGCACCTGCATATTGTCTGGACACTTCTGTTTGGGGCCCATGAACTTCACTGATGTGTCCAAATACCTCACTGCAAGTAGCTGCCAGGGGTGGCAATTAGGATGGGATCTGGTGGGGACACAGGTGCTTCTGTGAGATGCCAGGGGTGACTTTCCACAACAGGTCCTACTGGGACCAGTTTGTTTCCTGTTGGGCTGTGAAACCAGTGGTTGACCTGTGTAGTGGCACTTTGGGCTGTAGGGAGAGAAACCTCCTGTGGGAGCCCAACTGCCAAACCTTGTGGTGAAGGGACAACATCATCTCCCACAGCCTGCTCAAAACTTCTCTGACATCAAGCAGATGTAAAAGGATGCTCTGAGCAGGGGCAACCTGGAATTAGCTTCAGATTTGACCTCCCCTAAAAATGCCAGAGCACTGGACAGCTGATCTGGGAGATAAGCAAGTACAGTAAGGGATCATCCTAGCCTAAGATGCGCCAAATTTGAACTGCACCTGCCAGCTCAGCTTCAGGAGAACCTCCATGTGGGTAGGCACTGGGGGTGGCCAATGCTCCAGGTCAAAGTAGGGGCTGGGGTGTTGGTTTTGCTGGAGGCAATCAACGTTTTGGTCTGGCTGAGTCAGAGCAGCTCCGTGCAGGCGAGTGACAGCTTTGTGTGTAGGAAACATGTCGGCTGGCGTCTGCTGTGGGCTTTTTTTCTTTTAGCCTAATTGTATTTTTAATTATTTGTTGGATGTTTTCCAGCCAAGAGTATGCAATCACTCAATGTTTGTTGGTTAAAATAGAAGTAAACACTAGGTTATATAAACAAAGGAGTGCTCTGGTTTATTGCCCAGGGATAATGCTGGCATTGTTGCATGGATCCTCATCAGAAGGCTTTGAAGATTGCTTGTTCTATTTATTTTTCTAAAGCTGGATAACTTTGTTCTGTTTGCTCAGCTTCTTTGGGGCTTGAGTAGACAGGAGGTGAAGTGCGGTAAAGGTGGGTCTGGTTTGGACATGGCCTGGAAGGAAAACGTGTTTTTGGATTCTGTTCTCATCCAGAACATGTCCTGCATTTCAATACCCTTAGGTAGTTTACACATTGGAAATACCAAGGAACTGGAAACTTTAACTCCCAAGTCAGCTCTACTTCCATTAATAATTATTTTAAGACAGTATTCAGAGAACAAAACTATTATACGGACCAGAAAGAAACCCATGGGGAATTTGGGGCTGAGCAACTGTTCAGCCCACCATCCCCACTCTCACACTGGATGTCAAGTATTACCATCCTGAGACAGAGACAAGGTGTTCACATGAGGTAATGGTGGAGGAACACGATGAAGGAGAGAAAGGAAAGCTGCCCTCCAAACAATAGCAGCAATGGCAGAGCTTGGCCACTGCTGGGGAAAGGCAGGTGGTTGGATGGGCAGGGCTGTGTACCTGGGGCCATAGAGGGGCTGAGCATGGCTCAGATGACATCCAGCATCCACAAAAGCAACATCTGGGGAGCATGTGTCCTTCTAATTTCTTCATGTGGAAGAGATGTGTACTTGACCCCATTTTACAGATGGGAAAACTGAGCCATGGAACACGAAGATACAAATTTTCTTGCCAAACGTTGGACTTGACTTCTTCCTTTGGATCTGAGTTGGTATCATCCCTTGCCTTGCTTTCTGGTCATGAAGTTGCTGCCTATGCCTGTGATCTGCTTCTACAAGTACTGGAGATCATTACAACCAGTATTAGATTTATCACTTCTATAAATAACGTGCCAATCCCGGCAGCATGTTGTGAAAGCACAACAGCAACAAGAAGCATATGTTCTGAGAGTCAAGTAAGTGGGATTTTTTTTCACTGCCAAGGACAATAATTTTTTCCTCTTTTTTTTTTTTTTTCCCCTTTCAAAATAAACATCATGCTGGAATGTGCTGCAGCAAATGGCTTGGCCTCTATTATATTTCATGCAGCTTTCTAAACAATTTTCAACCCTGCTGGCCCAGTGTCAAACAGAAGGCAACCAACAATAGCAAAATCCCATTAAAGCTGAGAAGGTTCCTTCCTGAGGTGAACACGGCCAGAAATAGTAATCTTGGCTCTCTTTTCAATTTGGCATTGGGGACTAATAATGCCTGTTCTCCTAATGGAAATTATCTAATTTCATCCAAGTGCAGCTCCAGAGAGAGCTGGGCTGACGCACAAACAGTCAATATAACAACATTCTTCTTGAAGAGCTGAACAATGGGGCTTTGGTGGGACTGTGATTAACAACGTCAAACTAAGAACAAACAGAAGGTGTAAAAATAGGCATCTGAGGAGTTGACACAACAGACTATTTTTCATCTGTAAGGCCAGAGGAGAATAGCTTGTTAAATTGTATGCTTGGAGCACTTCATCAGATGTTGTGTAGGACAAAAAAAAGTCAATTTCCCATCTGGGTCTGAATGTACTAAGGAACTGCACATGCTGTATTAATATAAATCACACTAGGAGTATAATTCCCATTAGCATTAAAGAACCATTTTTCAACTAAATACTTTTGCACCAGGAATACCTAATGGGAAATAATGATGTTTGCTTCATTTGAAGAGAATGGCAAAATACACTGTGGAGACAGAGAAGGTAGAGAACCATTTTTTCCCTCCAATGCTTTGTGTCTGCCATAAGATATTCCCTTCCCAGCCTAGCAGAGGCTGTATCCAGCCGCTGTGTGGAGGCCTCCAGAGGTGGCAGGGAATGGTGCTGGTGGGGAAGAGCTTCTCCAGAAAACTGGAGCATTGCTTGGGCCAGGGGTCAAAGTACTGCTGTCCTGTTTGCCACAGGCCCCATCCAGGCTGGGTGAGAGAAGAAGTCCAACCTCCCTCCATCCACCCCTGCTTCCTCCCCAGAGCATCCTCACATTTTGAGAGTGCTGAGATATATTCAGGACACCTCTACTCTCTTACACACATGGTTCAACCTCACCCTGGAACTCCTTGTCTTCAACCTAAAAATAATACTGCCCAAAACCAAATCACCATCCCAGACATTATTTATCATGTCTTCAGATAAAACATCAGTTTCTACATTTCCCTTTAATGCTGAAGCCATGGCTGGACTCATAATGTGCCCAGTGTATTAAAAAGCAGAAGCATTAGAAGTAGGTGAAACTTCCACACAGCTCATTAGCCCTGGTGCCACGCCTGCTTTCCACAGGGCTCTGGCTTAGGTAAGGAACTGCATGTGCCCAGAGTGAATGCCAACTCCTGTGTTTGTGCAGGCACACACTGGCTTCTGAAGCTCAGCCCCACCTTGATTTGACACTGAAGGGTTTACTCCCCCTCGCTGGCTTAAGCACTGCAGCTCTCTTCTGGCTCTTAATGAAAGGAAGATGTAGCCTTGAAATGCTGGACAAAATTTCCACCTCTGGTTAAGCAGGTATAGTTTCTTTTAATTTTTACATTTACACAGTGTTATTTTTATTGAGCATGAGAGGGGAGGTCTATGTTTTTATTAAATCCCCTGATGTGCGCTCAGGCAATGGGATTTTGTGCGGGACACGACACAGTTAACTTGCCACCGTGTTGTGGCCGATGGCATCCAGGAATGACCCCGCTCCCCCTCGCTCACCCCTCAGGTCACCCCCTGCTCAGGGTCTGTCAAAATTGTGTCATTTTCTTGTTCTCCTTCCTCCTAACAACAATAAAACTGATGAAACGTATGGAAATTGCTGGTAATGAAAGAAAAGTGTACCAGAAGTAATACAACACCATGTTGCCCTCAGCTTTCACACCCGGTTAGTCCCCAGTTCTCCCAGAAACCAGCGACTTTTTCCGTGTGAAAGCCCCGGTCCCGCCTCCACACCCAGACTTGATTCCTGCAGCTCAGCCTTAGGCTCAGCCCCTCCCTGCATCAGCTGACCCCTTTCCATTTTCCCTCTTGTCCCCGATCCTTTCAAACCAGGTAGGATACCTCTCACATCTCTCAAAATACTCAAGATGTGATTCAGACTCCTGGCAAGGAATATTTCTTACCTCTAGACTTTGTTGGGAAACAGCATCCCATAGAAATAAAAGCAGCATGTCACATCGGCCATCCGTGCCACCTGCCTGCAGGCAGTGCTGCCGCCTGGATCTGCTGGAGCCTTGGGTAACTTTCAGCATCTGATGGGTACCCAAAGCTTCCATGGGGGTCCTAGAGAGGAAATCTGAAACAATTTCAGAGAGCAGAAGAGTAAAGCCTTGTGGCTGAGCTAATTCACAGCGGTTCCAGTGGCGATGCACCAAGACCGAATTTGGCCTAGGAGGGTTGTTGTGTTTGGGGATATTATCACCAGCTCGCACTAGAGGGTGCTGCTTCGTTAGAGTTTGGGAAATATCGCAATAATGCGATCGTCTCTGATGTCTTTCCTCCTTGCAAAGTTAGGCTGAGACCTGAAACGTGTTGAGATTCATATTACCATTCAGTGTGGCCTCAATAGGAAACAAATTGCTTAGCTGGGAAAAAGAGAATGTCTTGGCTTGGAAAAGAGTTTATACATCTGGGGGGCGAATATAAACATTTGTGTTAGACACAGTGACAAATGAAAGGAAAAACTGGTCAGCCTTGCCTTTTTTTCCTCTCCATTTTACAATTCCAGGATAAATGGATGCCTCAAGAAGCTGAGAAATTATGAAGAAAAATTAAAGACAGGAGAGTGAAGGCAGACACAGGAGATAACGAGACTTTGGAATTTACTGTTGGAGGACAGATAATCAAAATCTCATGATAAAATTTTCTAGAAGAAATAAAAGCAAAATACATTTTATGACCGCAGTCTTTTGGCTAAGATAAAGGTAACCAGATCCCAGGCATGGAGATACAAAATGATGTGTTGGAGGTATCAGTAGGAAATTACTTCCCCTGTGTGCTGAAGTGCTCTGTTGACTGCGCCTCCTCTATTTTTGTTTCCATTTGCAGAAGGCATGGAGGAATGGCTATTGCTGTAGGCAGGATCCCAGGCCCACTGCTGGGAAGGAGATACCTTACACCACTCTGCTCAGCTCTGAGAGCATCTTCCCACCCTCCTGGGTGTCTCACAGGGAGGGGACCTGAATCTTCCAAGACCTATTGGAGCCTGGCACAGGGAATCTGTGAGCTGTCCAAGCAATGGCAGGACTTTTTTTAGGGCAGATTCAGTTCCAGTGAGGGAAGCAGGACTGGAGGGTGCTATGTACACGCTACATAGTTTGGCATGCTTGTTTATAGGCCCATATAAAACTCCCCTGGCTGGCACTCTCACTTGGCATCCACCAGAAAGCATCTCCCTCGGGCAAAAAAAAGGTTAAAATGAGATTTTTTTGAAGGGCCTTGATGACATTATTCTGTGGGGGTTTTATATATGTTAATAGCAAGGAAAGTACTGGTTTTAAAGTTGGGATGATGGGTGTCTACTGCATTTAAATCCACTTTGAACATGAAAGGAGGGGTGGAAGAAAAACAATAACTTTTCTCAAATCCAGATGAGTTTTACAGAGTAATTTTCTTCTAGAAACTTGACTTCCTTATGGGGTTGATTTTGCCTTTTATGCGTCTGCATTCTGATATCTTTATTTCCAGCTTCCCCACATTTTTGGCCGCTGTTTGAAAGAAGGAGGAAACTGTTTCTTACTAAAATTTTTATTAGGCAGTTATTAGTATTTCCTTCTTCAATAGTGAACGGCTTTTCTGTGCGGTGACTTTAATGTACTGCTGCTGTAGTAGTAAAGAGCCTAAGGCATCAGCTAAGTTTTGTGGAAATAGATGAGATTGCTTTCACAAAATCATAGGGGTGATGATCCACTATGGGAATAAAAGACCCTCTGTTCAGTTTCCATCTGTACTCGCACCTAAATACGCAACTTGAACTGAGATATACTGATCCTGTCCTTAACAGCAGTAGTTTGCCTCAGTTAAGGAGCTGCCCCTTTGAGTCACAGCTGAAAATGGGTGTAATTATACTCTCCTGTCAAATTTAGGAAATACCTGTGGACAGTCTTTCTGCACTTAGTGTTGAATCACTTTTATTTTAAACAATCATTCTTGTTTTCAGTCACTGTGCACTGGGTAAACTAAATCCAACATGTGTATGTTAATGCTGCTCTCATCAGTGGTTGCACATTAGAGCAGGAGGTCAGCACTTCTGCACGTCATGTCACCTCTAATCAGCTATCAGAGGGTTAATTGCAGCTCTCTGCAGACCCCTCTGTTGGTGTGGCCTGGAAAATCACAACTAGCCCTTGATAACCCCCTCTGTGAGCAGATTATGGCCTGACCACAGTGTAAGAGTGGAGTAACCTATGAAATCGGGATGATTGCATGGTATATGATTGATATGATATGGTATGATATATGATGATATTATATAATTTTATGATATATGATATATGATATATGATATGATATGATATGATATGATATGATATGATATGATATGATTGATATGATTGATATGATGGAAATGAAAACAAACTCGGGGTCTCTTCATGTGAGAAGGACCCATTTTAGATTGCAGAAAGCAGTTCCAAGAAGCAGCACTTAAATTTATGGGTGACCTGACGAGAGATTGGAGCACACTAGAAGAGGGTCATAGAGGTCCAGCCAGCCTGCCCCCCAAATGCATGTTTCCCCCAGCAACATCACCATGGCTGGCCACATAACAGAGAAACTAGTTCCAGGCATTACGACAATAAAACACTTTTCTTACTGGCAGAGTTAATTTAACATCCCCAAGGACGGGAACAGGCAGACCAGGATGCAGCAAGAGTGGGAGTTGGCACTCCCAACTTCAAGCAGCTTAAACTTTTACAGCTTTACAGGCTCACAGTGCCTGGCTCCAAGCACCGCATCAGATGCCTAAAAATGAGATTCACAAAAGCCAGCACAGTGGACAGAACCTACCTGTTCTAACCCATAGGAAACCCCAAGGAAGAGACCATCCTGATCCTGCTGCTCCTCAGAACACAGAGGCTGTGGAGAGGCACTTCTCTCCAACTGCTATTTAATACTCTGACCCTTCTTTAAGATTTATGTATCTATACTTTTTAAAAAAAAAAAAAAAAAAAGCAAGTAAAAGTCACCCTTTTCTCTGTATACATGGCTATGGAAAGATGCAGTGCCCTCCCACATCCCAGATCTTCGAGCGAGACACTCAGAGGCAGAGGTGAATCAGTGTTTTCAGGTTCCTCCTCTGCCTGAAGGGACTTGCGGGACTGTGCAGCATTTGGGAGAACGCAGAAAGTCTTTCTGCTTGAAACCCCTCAGCTTCACATGCTCTAATGTATTTCATCAGACCAGTAGTTGAAAGAAAGACACAGCATGAAAACGTGCAAGTGTGAGAACAAGTCTCCAACTCAGTGGCCAGTATGCTGTTCCCAGAGCTAGGAGCATCAGGCTTTGAATTGCTCTCATATGTGGACCTATTCAGTTGGGCCTGTTCTGGTGGAGCATACCAACAATTCTCAGAAATTCTCACATGCAGAAAACCCCATAGAGTTTTTGGACAACTACAGTATAGACATTTCAGTGGAATTTTGCTTCAGAACAATTTTAGCATGCCCTGTGGACTCAATTTCCATCAAGGATCACACCAAGACCTGTACATGATGCAAAGCTGCAACTGATGAGGATCAGGCACTTCCCTCCAAAAGCACACTCTGAACCAAACTCAAACACTAGTGAAAATACACCCGCAGGAGGCTTGAAATCCTGCCCTACTGCACGGAAGCCCAGATCCCTCCTGCTTTCAGGCGCCTTTCACGTATGCTCAGCAGATGACATAACGTTAGTCGTGACTTACTGACACAGGTATTCAACTAAATAACGCGTGAAACAATAGAAAGGAAACGTCAGGGGGTTGACCAGCTTAGTCACTGGGTTCGCTTGCGGTTCTGGGCAGTTCCTGCCTCGCAGCGCCTGCGCTGCCTTTGAGTTTTCCAGATAACGGGTTTTGCCCAGCTGGGGGAAGCCCCAGCAGCACCGCGGCGGTGGCTGCGGTCACCTCCAGCTGCGGATCCCAGTTGGAGGGGCTCGGCCCGAGGTCAGGGAGGGCAGCCCCACTGTAGCGCTCCCCGCATTCCATGGCGGTGCGGGGGGAGAACCGGCAGCAGCCGCCGGGAACCTCCGGGCCATCTGCCCATCGTGCAGCGTGCAGCCCCCAGCCCGGGGCTGGGGGGGCGGCGGGAGGGGCTCGCCAAACATTGTTCGCGCGGCCGCGGGAGTGAGGGGGTTTTGCGATTGGGAGGTTTCGGGAGGGTGGGGGAATCCCGTCCTGGGGGCTCGGCAGGTGGCGACAGAGCACGGGCTTTGTGGGGGTGCTTGGCGCTGCTCAGCGCGGGCGGGGCGCCAGGGACGACGCCGAGGGACCCCGGGGCACGGGGTGCAGCCGTCCTCCTAAAGCCCCCCGAGCAAACCATCTTCCTGGAGGGCTTGTCATAAGGCTTAAACAATTATTTTTGCAAGTACTCTACAGAGAAATATAATAGGATTTAAAAAATATTTTTTAAAAATTTTATATATATTGCTTTACATGTTTCTATATACAAACAGAAGAATAAAGAGAGCACATACAAAAGCCTAAAAGCCAATGGGGAAGGCACAGGCCGTGGGAGAAGGAGGGCTGGTGGCTGCTCCTGCAGCATCCTGGGCCATCTCGGAGGGGCAAACTCGGCTCAGCACACTCCCCCTGGCCCACCCTAGGAGAGCGCAGCTGGGCCGCCGAGCGCTGCCTGAACTGATGGGGAACCCCGGGCCCCCAGTGGGATGAACACCCTGCGCTGGGCTCAGGAATCGTGCAGGCCTCTGTGCCCGCCGGGCTGCGGGTGGAGGCGGCCAGAGGCTCGAGCTGCCAACATCCCGCCGGAGTCCGTGGGATCGACCTGCCGCCCGCAGCTCTCCGGGGAGCTGCACGGGGCAGGAATGGCCGAAAGAGCGGCCCGTCCTCCCCGTGGGGCGCTGGCAGACAGCGCCCGGCCCTTTCCGGGATGCTCCAGGCCCCGTGCCCGCCAGTAGGGACGGGGAGCCACAGCGCTTCGGGGTTAGCCCTTCAATTTTTCCCTCGTAAGAGCTCCAATAATTTTTTTTCCACCTCCTTTGTCGGCCTCGGGGAAAAAAAAAAAAAA
>VYZS01081106.1:0-26437 GCA_013400695.1 Neodrepanis coruscans | reverse complement strand
AGCTGAGCCTTTCAAGTGCCTGCAATACAGTTCATCTTATGTCGTAACTATGGCTGCGAAAATGCTTTCTGGCATGGTCTGGATCAAAGCCAAGCTTGACAGCCTTCTAACTGGTAGAGTTAATCTCTCCTACAAAGCTTTGCTGCCCTCCAGAAGCATTACCAATAAACCATACACCTGGTTCAATAAGAAGCACAAGTGCCTTTCTTGCAACATCAGGCATGCACATCCAAGCTATCTCAGACCCACCTGAGGCAAATTTTACCTGTTAGCAGCATGACAAAATTAATTTAATCTGTTAAGCTGGCCTGAACTAGCACAAAGAGAGTGCACTGTTCTGATGTGGCTACACTGCTGTCTCTGTATGTTTGGCTAGCACTGCCTTTGTATCACACAGATTCACCTTTGGAAGTACCATGTCTAGAGCAAAGCACAGTAGTGCTCTCTAGCACAGCTACATGGGCTCTGGCACAATTCTATGCTCACAGTGGCACCTATCATTAGTCTACTGCTGCTTTGCAGAGAGATAGGCCACCAAAAGGTAACCTGGGAGCAAGGGTACTGCAGGCTGCAACACATCAGCAAATATGCCATATCAGTGAGATAAAATTAGTAAGTTGTCGCAAGGTGGGGGTAAGTCTCTTCTCCCAGGTAATAATTGACAGGACAAGAAGAAATGGCCTCAAGTTGTGCCAGGGAATGTTTAGATAAGATACTAAAAAAAAATTTTTCACTGAAAGGGTGATCAGGCATTGGAACAAGACATACAAGGAAGCAGTTGAGTCACTGTCTCTGGAAGTGTTCAAAAAAGAAGTGTGGATGCAGCCCTTGGGAACGTGGTTTAGTGGTGAATGTGGCAGTGCTGGGTTAACAGTTGGACTCAATGACCTTAGAGTTCTTTTCCAACCTTAACAATTCAATGATTCTGTAACACTGAGGGAAATCGAGGGGAAAGGAAAATAAGAGAAAGCAAGCAGCAAGAACGTACAGTATCCCTGGTCTTCTGCAAGTCACACAGAGATGAAAAACACAACTCAGTTTGTGTTGTGAAGAAGGCAGATACTCACCGTCTCAGCCATAGAGTACTCAGAGTTCAGCTTCTTTGCCAACCCATAGTCTCCCAATTTAATCAGGTTTGCCTTGGTTAGAAAGATATTTAATGTCTTTATATCCCTGAAAGGAGAAAAAGAAGTGCAAATACTCAAATATATTTCCAGATTTCAGTTTTCCACACATTACTATACCTTCCCCCCGCCAAATAAAGTACTTGCTATCCAGGCTCATAGATTACAGATAGTTCTTTCCCCCCTCTCAGTTTCCTCTTGTATGAAGGTCATTGAGCAGGTCTTATTTTTCCTGGTTTTATAAACAGACCCAAGCCAGGAGTCACTGAGCTTATTAAAAACATAAATGTAAGTATGAATATGTATGTAAGCAAACAGAAAACCACATACTGAGGAGGTAAAACAGATCCAACTCTGGAACTTAAGTGTAACATCCTTACCTCTCAAGAACAACTCTTTATAACATGACATAGGATTCTAGCCCATGAATTGGCAAGGCTGATTGAGAAGGCTTTGAACTAGGTTTGAAGGGGGAAGGGGATAATACTAGGCTTGCTAGAGATGAGCCTGGGGGCAGCATGCCAGTGTTGGGGGTGAAATTGATAGCCCAGCTGCAGAGCATCTACACCAATGCACACAGTAAGGGAAACAAACAGCAGGAGCTGGAAGCCATTGTGCACCAGGAAAGATACGACATATCCACCAACATGGAAATGTGGTGGGAGGACTAGCATGACTGGAGTGCTACTATGGATGGTTATAAGCTCTCCATAAGGGAGAGGAGAGAAAGGAAAGTTATGGAGGTGGCTCTGTACATTACAGAATGTTTGGACTGTATAGAGCTGAAGGACAGTGATGATAAGGTTGAGTGCCTATGGGTGAGCACTGGGGGGAATTCTAACAAAGCAGAAATTCTAATGGGAGTTTCTTACAGACCACCCAATGAAGGTGAAGAGGTAAATGACATATTCAATAAGCAGCTGGCTGATGTTACACTCGCTAGTTTTAGTGGGAGACTTTAACCTGACAGATGTCAACTGGAAACAACACAGTGGAGAGGAGACAGTTTAGGGGGTTCCTGGAATGTGTGGAAGATAACTTCCTGACACAGCTGGTAAGCAAGCCTACCAGGGGCAGTGCCTGCTGTTTCCGAACCGAGAAGGGCTGGTGGGAGATGTGGTGGCTGGAGGCTGTCTTGGGTAGCAACCATGAAATGACAGAGTTCTCAATTTTCAGTGAAGTAAGGAAAGGAGTCATCAAAACCCCTACCTTGGACTTCTGGAGGGCAGAAGTCCTTTGACCTTTTTCCTTTGACCTTTTCAGGACACTGCTCTAGACAGTCCCTTAAGAAACTGCCTTAGAAACAAAGTGGTCCAGGAAGGTTGAATATACTTTAAAAAGGAAATCTCAAGAGGTACAGGAACAGGCTACAGGAGAAGCTGGCAGCCCTTGGCATGGACAGGTGCACTCTTTGCTGCGTTAAAAACTGGCTGCATGGTCAAGCCCCGAGTGTTCTGGTGAATGGTGCCCCATCCAGCTGGCAGCCAGTTATTAGTGGGGTTCCTCAGGGCTCAGTACTGGAGCCAGTCCTGTTTAATATCTTTATCAATGATCTGGATGAAGGGTCTGAGTGCACCCTCAGTCAGTTTGCAGACAACACCAAGTTCGGCAGGAGTGCTGATCTGTCGGAGGAGAGGAGAGGTTCTGCAGTGGGATCTGGACAGCCTGGATCCATGAGCTGAGGCAAATGGTAGGAGGTTCAAATAAGGTGAAGTGCTGAGTCCTGTACTTGGGCCACAACAACTCCATACAGCACTACAGGGTGACGGAAGAGCACCTGGAAACTGGCCCAGTGGAAAAGGACCTGGTTGGCAGCTGCTGAACATGAGCTAGCATTGTGCACAGATTGCCAAGGCAACCAATGTTGTTCTGGCCTGTATCAAACACAGTGTGGTCAGCAGGACAAGGAAAGTGATTGTCACCTGGCACTGGTGAGGCCACACTACAACTACTGCGTCCAGTTTTGGGCCCCTCAATACAAGAAAGACTGAGGTGCTAGAGCATGTCCAGAGAAGGGCAACAAAGCTGGTGAAGAATGTGGAGAGTAAGTGATACGGGAAGCAGCTGAGGGAGCTGGGTTGTTTCTCCTAGAGAAGGCTCAGGGGAGACCTTATCACTCTCTACAACTACTTGAAAGGAGATTGTAGACAGGTGGGAGTCAGCCTCTTCTCCCAGGCAATCAGTGACGGGACAAGAAGAAATGGCCTTAAGCTACAGCAGGGGAGGTTAAGGTTGGACAACAGGAAGAGTTTCTTCATTGAAAGGGTTGTTAAGCATTGGAATGGGCTGTCCAGGTAAGTGGGGGAGTCACCATTCCAGGAAGTGTTCAAGAAACAACTGGCCATGACACTTAGTGCTGCAATTTAGTGGACATGATGGTGTTCGGTGAAAGGTTGAATTTGATGATCTTTGAGGTCTTTTCCAACCCAAATGATTCCATGATTCTATGACATACTATGCCCAGAAGATCAAAAGGCTGATGTCCACAAAAATGCCGAACTCCCAAACTCATTGAAAACACTTTTTCCCAGACAAATTAACCTCTATGTAGTTTCACAGATCAATATAAGAGTCTGTAAATAGAGAGGAAGTCCTCGCTGTATGAAATGCTTCCCATGGCCAACACTACATAACACCCTCTTTTCCTAATGTACCATCAACAACCTCTCAGTGTAGATCAGGACAACATCAAGTAAAGCAGGACTTTGCATTCACCCACTTGCAGCATTGCAAAGTGCTGGATCACTCTGATAATGTCTGCAACAGAAATCACTGAAAACATTTAAGTAACTGTTTAATTCATTATTACGGAAGGATTTGGGGCCACACATATTCAGGGGTGGTAAAGCAGGAAACCACTGCAAGCAGAACAGACATGACATCTGCTTCAGGTCAAAAACTCAGGCGCAACTTTGCTGAGTATATGGTACCAACCCTTCATTAACAAAGCTTGCCAATTACCAGATTCAGAATGGCAGCAGCCAGGATGCCATCCTACAGAAAACATCCTCGCACAGCTACGCCTGTAAGTTAGTGCAGCACACAGTCCAACTGCCCTGGAAGTGGCTATGTCTGTGGTACTTCCCAAAACATCACAGCCTCCTTGAATAAGCCATGAAGTTTACTGCTCCCAAACAGAAAAGGGCAACAAAAGAGGTAATTAGCTACGCATTAAAATCTCAAGAGTCATTGTCAAAATTACCACTACCAGCTAACAGACTGTACTATAACCTTAAATAACAAGCCCAAGAAGTAAGATTCAGCCAAATGTAGGACAAATCTTCACATGGGTTATATTACAGCAATGCACTAATAAAAAGTTTTCATTGCTGTTATCCTCCAGGCATTCCAGAGGGACATACACATTGGCTTGAAGCTATTAATTGTGAAATAATAGTAAGTAGTAAGTACCTTTGGCCTGTGGTAACTGCTCTTCCTACCCACTTTAGCAAATATAATTTATGTGCTATAGTAATAAAGGGCAAATTTACTTCCTTCATATATGGATAAATTCTTTGTTCACAAAGCTGTAATTCCATTCTCAAAAAAATGTTCAGGGAATCTTGTATCACAAAATGGTTTCTAGCCCAGTAAAATTTCTTTGCAGAAGTGATACTTAACATCTAGGCAGTCCAACTACACTTTGAAGAGAAGCTCAGTGCTTGCTTTAAACACAGGTGCAAAGGAGTCCTTCACTCACACCCATGAACCGCACTGGTTACCTCAGCTTTGCCGTGGGCCACACTCACCTGTGAAGAATTCCTGCTCGATGAATGCAGCTCACAGCTGATGCAATTTGAAAGAGATACCAAACCACCATCTGCACAGGTAGGAATATAAGCATTATTTGAGGCTCAAAAAAAGCCAACAAAAACACAAAACCTCATATGTCCCTACCACACTGAGGCACAGCAAGAGGGCCTGGCCACACTATGTAGATGCTCTTTCAGGAGTATGATAATTCAGAATTTCCTGTTTTGAAAATCTATGAAAAAATATTCCAAAAGGTAGGCTGTTCTACTGCCATTCATAGTGTCTGTCTTGACAAGCGTCCCAGAATTTAGTAAGTGAAAAGACTTGGAAGTGACAACTAATGACCACTTGGGAAACATCTTCAGTTGTGCTCTCTGGAATATGAATTGTCATTTAATATTCTCCATGAACCAGAAGCCATAAAAGTCACTATATAAGACAAATAAGTGGAATCATTAATCAACTCAGCATGTGGTGAAAGCAGTCAGCAGAAAGTAGGTTTAAATAAAATAAAAAAGAAAACAGCAAGAACAGATTCAAGGAAATCACTCTGAAAAAAACCTACAAAATGTTTAAGAAGGGAGAGAAATTGAGTACCAACTAGAAAGAAACACAGAAAGAGGTTTTAAAGTTTAATGTTTTCCAAGATGATGAGGTGACAAAAGCCTGCTCTCT
Source organism: Neodrepanis coruscans (assembly GCA_013400695.1). Taxonomy (NCBI): domain Eukaryota; kingdom Metazoa; phylum Chordata; class Aves; order Passeriformes; family Philepittidae; genus Neodrepanis; species Neodrepanis coruscans. The sequence continues at coordinate 20,885 of VYZS01081106.1, read as the reverse complement.
TTCATTATTCCTCCCTTGGAAGTACATACTGCTTATAGACAGTCAAAAAGGAAAATAAGAAGTTTTGGACAGTCCATAAATGCTTGCACTATTGAACATGAGAGGAAGGAGGCCATCCCCCTGAAAAACACAGGAATTCCTCATCAAGACTATTAATAAACTTTGTAGAAATAACTTAAAAAAACAGACAGATCCCCAGAACGTTAGATCAGCCCCACTGCTCCCTCAAACCAGTTCAAATTACCTCTTCTTCAAATAACTTGTCTTTCTGTCGCAGAATCTTATCGTAGAGGTTCCCTCCTGTAATTACAAGTGAGTGAGAAAGATAGAAAGGTTCATCTTAGCTAATGGCAGCAATTACTCTTCTCAAGGGCTGCTGCGAATACTCAAATTCCCTCAGAGAACTGATCAACCACTACAGCTCTCCTTCAGCACTCTTCACTTAAACTGGTCAGGCACTCACTTCTTCTTCCATCTAAGAACTCCACTGGGCATATCTGAGCTTAAGCAAAGACAATTCTTTAACATCACCATAAAACACACACTGAAAAGCAAATCAGTAAGCTAGTCCCTGCTTTTTTACCTCCAGGTGCTTCTTGGGATATGTAAACACATATAACCTGTACACCAAATCATGTGAGATTGTCCTGCTCAGCTTATATATAAATAAATTTTAAAAAGAGAAAGGAAGTAATTCTAAGGTCAGAGTAGTCCCTAAAGGCACAGTTTGCTGCCTTTCCCTATTTACTGCCCATCTCTGACCTGCCTCTCCTTCATCTGCCCTGCCAAATACACAGATGCAGAATTCACAAAGCACTGACAACAGCAGCACCACCAGAAGTCCGAAATCAGCAGAAGCTTCAGGGCACCTCACAGTTGCAGGACAGCAGACTGAAAATCAAGGAGACCTAAAATAAATGATGCTGAGGGCTGCAGGTAGCGAGGCTCCCTGTCAGATCAGCATCCAACCAGCAAATCCCAAATCTCTGATCACATCCTCTTGCTATTCCAATTCCAAACTATCATATATTATGTCCTAATAGTAATAGACAATCAGGACCTTTTCAAGGTGCAAGACAGCTTCTGGGTGTATGATTTCCACAGGCCTGTCAAGTGGTACGTGTCCAAAGCAGGTCGCAATGGCTCTTCTGCCTCAAGGGGCTTATTTTAGACTTCCATGTTAGGAAGATCTTTTTAAGTCAGATTCCCTTAATTTCTTCTCATTCAGCTTTGCTGTAACTTCTCAACATTTCTTTTTTCTGCCCTATGTTCACATGCACAAATTACCTACAAATCATTCTTCACGTTCACAATTTAACCAAAATATTAACTTCTGCCTCTTCTTATGAACCACTTTCCCAGTGATTCAGACTATGCAGGCTTTTAGTCAATTCTATTCCTCATCTCTGATTTTTTTCCCATCTTTTTTGCAGCTTTTCTGAACTGAAGAGCAGCATGAAAGGTACTACATCCCCAAAATCCTACACAGGTAGACAAGTTAGCTCAACTCATACAAGCAACACCCTTATGCACATATATGAAACCCATATTAATTTACTATTTATTTCATCTAATCACATTTAACATATAGATGTTATCTATAGATAACCCATATATGCACATCTTCAGACATAGGTTATTCTCTCTTAAACTGACATATTTTATATGGTATTTCTTCCTAAATCTATTTCAGACGTATTCACCGAAATTGTCCCATGGTAAATCCAAGTCTTATGGTACCATGATACACATGGAACTAAAGGCAAATAAACCAATAACTTGGCTTCCTGCTCTGTAAAATGGAGGCAGTATTTACTCAAATTTGAAATTCTTTCTAGATCTTCAGAAGAGACATTTTAAACCATAAAACTTTTGGATTCTGGAAAGTGTCTGACAGTAACTAATCCAGCCTTACTTTAAGAATTACTCACAAATTATCTTGGTCTTGAAGACTGTAAAACAAGCCACAGAAACAACTATTAATGTACTGGCAAGGCCACTATGCCTAAGTCCAGATAAGATTCCCTCTTTCTCACGTCCCTTGTTCTCTACTATCAGGTATATTCAGGCAATTCAGGATATATATTCATCTCCAGGTTATTATCCCAAAGTAAAACATTTTAGACACATCAACAAAAATATGCATAGACATCAGCACTAAGCAGCTTCTCTCTTTGCCCTCCAGAAATCTGTAACAGCCCCAAGCATGTATTCTTTTTAGAGCAGGTAAATAACTTATACAGAGAGAGTACCCTTAAAATAAGAGGTGCCTCAAAGAGCTAACATTCCCCTGCTCTTGCACTGGACTGCACCCTGCACAAGAACAAAAAGCACAGAAGCAAAACCAGCTTTGGCCAACCTGCCAGCCAGGGTGTTTGACACCATTCAAAAGGACTGCACAACTCTGTTGTGCTCCCCAGTCCATTCCAGTGAAAGCAATCTAAGGTGATAACAACAGGATGATAGCCTTTTCCAGCAAAACAGTTTCTGCTGATGAGCTTAACTTGAGCCCTGAACATACACTGGACATTCAGCCAGAGGAGGTGTCCCACTCATCCAAACAGGAGCCACACTGCAGTTCTAAGTGGGTACTGTGTTCCAGCAGTGTCAGCTGTACATGATCTCCTGTTCCTGCTGTCTAAGAACAGCTGACAGTCAGAACCTCCTATCAGATCTTTCTATCACTCCCTCTTGGATGGGACTGTTTCCCGTGCAAACTCCAAACACCACCATTTGAGCTACTCTTGGATGGAATTTTAAAATCTTCTCCACCACCAAAGGGACCCAGTTTGTTGTTGTTTTTTGCTTTTAATAATAAATGTAGAAGCTGAAAGTAGAATGAGGAGAAGTCCTGATTGCAGTGTGACAGTAGATTTTTGCCAAACAATAAATTTATTTAAGTGACATTACTGAAAAAACAGCCCTCCTCTGTAATGGCAGAGAGGCTCAAATATTCTCATGGTCTTTTCCCACTGCCCACCCAACAGAACACAGCAATGTGCACTAGAAGTGCACATTATCAGTAACCCACTTCTTTCACTGCAATTCAGAAGACTCACAAAATTATGTGCTGCCTGAACTGCCTCCACTAATTAGTGGAATTCTTTTTCTGGCACCTGAGACACAAATCAGAAGGGTTCTCAATCTCTCCTTCAAGTTGCTCCACAGCAGAATTCACCTCTACTCCTCTGCTCCACAGAGGATACCCCAGGAATACTCCCTGCAGGTTCCGACCCAGAAATGTGGCAGGTGCCTCTCTGTAAGTAGAGTAAGGGAGTAGAGATCTCACCATTACAGTACTCCAGCTCAATCAGCAGCGTGGTGTTATCCATGAAGTGATTGTAGTATGCTATGATGTTCTCGTGCTGCAACAGGGCAAGGATAACGATTTCGTTCAACGCATCACGACGCTCCTTTTCTGACAGCCGGGTCAGGTCCACCTCCTTCCACACCACAAGTGAGTCATCCTGAAATACAAACACATCTTTTAATTAAAAACACACTGCTATGAAGAGAACAGTATGTGCCTTTATAGCAGGAAATTAAAATTTCAGGAAAAAGACTTTCCTGCCCCTTACAGATTTCAGACAAATATTCCTCACAACACAGGTGTCAAGGTTTGCTGTTTGTCGTTAGAAATAGCGATGGCCATCTTTAGTGAAGCCATCTTTCTAACTGGCCAACACTCACTTTGGAAAAAAAACAAAACCAAAACAACAAACCAAGGGAAAGACATGGAGCTTGTTTTATTTCAATAAAAACTAAACATACTCTGGATCAACAAAGGAGGATAGTGGATTTCCAATCCTATAACTGTAGGCTGATGTACAAGACCATAAGCTGTCACAAATAATCAAAAAAAAAAGCCTAAAGAAATGAAAAACAACACGGAAACAAGACTAAATTTAGTTTGTCCTTGTTAGGCACACCCACGTTGTCAGCCATGCTGAGTGACCTGCTAAGTGAACAGCTTTCACTTGGACATTTCACTCAAAAATGCCCAAGCTGTGACATCTCAGAGTGGTCAGAAAAAAAGATGAAGAACTTCCCTTGGAAACTAAGTTAATTCCTTTTCTTTGACAGCTGCTAAAAAACATAACTACGATTGAACTGGATAGCATTAAAACCACTTGGGAGCAACAGCAGGACTGGCTTTTCCACCAGTCTCCCCTGATTCTGTTGAAATGCTGAGCACGTGGGAGAGTTACCTGTATGAGATGCCCCCATGTCCTCTGTGACTGGAACAAAACATAGAAAAATGAGAATTCTATTAGCATCAGAAAGGTTTCCACATATCCTGCGAAACGTCAGGGGACCGAGAGCCTCACAGTGCTCAAACGAGTCAAATCTCACACCCCGAACACCGAGGGCTGAAGCTGTCACTTCGCACCCGTGCTGTTCCCAGCGCGGCACCGAGAGCTGTCACCGCGGGGGCTGCGGGTCACGCAGGGGCCGAGCCCCGCTGCGGCTCCTCGGACACCGCGGCCTCCAAGCACCGGCCTCCGGCACCGAGACCGGCCCCGGTGCCCCTCCGAGAAGCCCCGGGGGCCCCTTCGCGGGGGCGGCGGAGCGGGGCCGCTCTCCCTCCGCCGGGGCAGCCAACCTACCTCGGTGCGGCGGTACAGGGTGGCCTCGCCGAACGCGCCGCGGCCCAGGGTGCGGATGGGGATGTAGTGCAGCTCCTCCTGCTCGCCGGGCAAGCCCCCGCCGCCGCGGGAGCCGCCCCTGCCCGAGGACTCGCTGCCGAAGTCGGAGCTGATGGAGTCGCAGTGCCGCTCGTACTCGCCCAGCGACATGGCGACGGCGGCCCCGCTCGGCCCGGCGCTCCCTCAGCGCGGCCCCACCGGACCCGCGGGCTCCATGTCGGCTGCCGACGGCGACCCGGAACCGCTTCCCGCCGCCGCGACCTCGGCGCTCCCTTCCCGCCGGGTCCGGCCCGTCCCGCCCGCCGGGAGCGGGCTCGGAGCGTTGGGAACCGCCGAGGCGTTATTTCCCGATCACTCAAGAGCTCGAAGTTATTTTCTTACAAAGTTTTAGTAACAAAAAACTTTCTGAAGTAACCGATTTATATTAAAACAAAGTAATTACTGTTCCTCATTGTACAGATGTTAGTTTTTCTTTTTTGTTTAACTGTACTGCACACAGTATACCATTATTGAAAAATAGTCGGCGCAGGGGAGAACACACACGGACAAGCACCACGATTGCATCCCACGCACGAAGGTCTGCTGGAAACGTGGGGACACATTTCACACCACGAATAAAACGCGGGTTAGGGTTAGTCCCTCTCCGTGCCACTGACAGCTCATGGATTCTCTCTCCTACCAAGAAATAAACTGAAAGCTTCATAAATATTTAAATCTGGAGCTGTAATAACTTCTCTCTCATAAAGAAGTATTAGTAACCTTAATCTTAGATAAGTGATTTATTTTCTTCATAGATTGGGCACATCATCATCGTTTCAATGTTTTGTTTTCAAAGTTAAGCAGTCACAACCATAGGTGGGAAAGTGGAGTTGAATGATGGAGAACATTCACTTCAAGATAGGTGATTTAATGCTTATAGGAGACATCAGGGAGTTGAAGCACAAAGCCCTAAATCCGGGCACAATAAAGACTTGGTAGCTCTTCTCTCACTACCTCAGGAAGATGCTCAGAGCATGAAAGAAGGAGCAGGGCTCCTTGCAATGTGGTGAGGATTAAAGAGGTGTTCAGCATCATATTTATATAATTGTATATATATGTACACAATTATACTATTTGTGAGTAACTTACACAGCAATATTTATTTACTATGCATTGTAACTATTTCCATACAAAGGTGATGTCCTTATAAGCAGCAAAGACAGCATGTCAGTTTTAGAATAAAGCAGCTTGCAGGAATGGATGAAAAAAGCTCAGATGTGTCATGATAAGAAACATTCACACCATTTCCAGGAGAGCATGTGGCAAAATGTCATCTGGCAAAGAGTAATAATTAAAAAAAAAATTAAAAAGACAAAATCTCATCAAAATGGGGTTAAGGAATCTGGAACACTTGTAGAAAATAAGAATACTAATTGAAAAAGTCAATTGTTATTTTTCCTGTTTGAAAAGTAGAGCTATCTTGCCCATTAGTAACTACAGTATCATACAAATTCTTCCATAAAATGCTCACAGTAGTAGCTACAATCAGGTTTAGCTGCCCCACAGTATTGCCTTCACTGTGCTTTAAAAAGTAGGCCATAATTCTCACAGTAAGATACCCCTAAGAGAAGTAGAAGAGAGAAGCAATGTGTTATTCTATCTCCTGTAAAATCAGTACTGAAAGATGAATTTGGGTAAGGGTAGGAAAACTGTCATTTACACGAGATCATAGCAAGCATCTACCTTACTTCAAAGATCTCATTCACGGCTTTCAGTCAAGGCAGTACATTGATTATAATACTAAGACAAGGAAAGAGCAGCCCTCACTAAGAAAGAAGACAAAGCATCTACATGGTTTATTATAATTAAGATAACTACGCTATGAGAATCCAGGTACATACATATAGTAAATACCTTATGTCTGAGGGAAGATTGCCCAAATAAAGTATATTTGGGGGAAATAAAAGCCAGAGCAGCTGGTATGGGTGAGAAAATACTGCAGGATAAAACTCTGCAGCAGATCAGACCAGAGATGCAATAGGATATAGCCAGAAAACTGCATGCCCTTCCTCTCAGCTTGCTTGCTGTCTATGTGGCAGCTGCAGGAACACCATCCACCAAATAACAAAAATGTTCATATCATTAAAATTCCAATGGAACATTTTGGTGCAGTTTATGCAGAGATCACACAACGCAAACTATTTAAAAGCTAAAAGTTCAGAGGAAAGGTACCTTGGGAGTACCACCTATGGAAGGAAATTAAGTAACAGGAAACCGCAGAAGTGAGACAGAGCAAAGTGAGCACTGTCCTGTGTTGCCTTTTGTGTGTGTGTGGGGGGGTTACATGCCCCCAAAGGAAGTTATTCAACATTTACATTTTATTGCAGAAAATTAAATACAAGTCAGATGGGTCCTTCAGGACATAGGAGCTTTCTCCAAACATGAGCTAAAACAATGATCCTTGTAGCAAAGATGGGGATGGACATCTAGAGACCACAGGTCCTCTGGCAGGCTGTGTCAGCAAGCTGGAAGTGCAGAAGCTAATGCATTGAATCTAAGGTTATAAACCTCATAAACCTCTGGCAACAGAAGGAGCAACCAGGAATTTGTTACCATTTTGCAGAAAGTTTAAGTCATTTCAGCTGCAGCTCCTAGCTCCGGCCAGTGCAATAGATCTACAGTGCAAAGCAAAACAAGCTTCCTCAAACACTGCTGAGCAAATACAAATGTTTTAGTGTTGCAGCAAAAGCTTAGGTTCACCTGTTTCAGGTTTACAAAAAGGTCCAAGAAAAGCTAACAGGCAATTTTCTCTAAACCCTCTTTTCCTTCCACTTGCCTCAGAGAAAGGTGACCTGCCTCTGGCCTGCTAGAGCCACCATACCACCACCAGCTGTGACTTGGGGAATAGAAAAAGCACAAGCCTGACAAACTTTTCAGGTGAAGAAGGTGCAACAGAAAAACCCCTATCAATTATGAACTCCTGCAGTCTTCACCAGACCCAACTTTTTTTTTCCCTCTGATAGATTTATCCATTTCAGGATTGTGGCCTCTCTTTCCCAATAAGCCACCTTCAACATAAAGTAAGCTTATCTCCCAAAGACTTTGTTCACTAAAGGCATGGCCAACTCAGGCATCTGGAAGACAAGTACAGCAGAGGGGCACAACTAAGGATATGAGACAGAAACACATCACATGAACTGGTGAGGGTAAAGAGGTCATGCTACTTTCCCAAACCTCTGCCTTACAACCCAGTGAAATGTACAGGCAGGAATCCCCTCATGATCTTGACAACCAGATGCCAAACTAGTTTGACTCAAATGTCTCTGATCTGCCAGTTAGGAGACAAAAGAGATGTTGTATGCTTGGATTACTTCTCACATACCTGAGCAGCTTGTAAAAAATGAGCAACAGTGTGTAAAATGCTCGTTCCCTCACACATCCACGCCAACAGCAGCTGCAGCAGGCATTCTGTACAGGGTGCAGCCTACGCTGGCAGAGCAGGAGGGGGAATACATAAAGATATACCTTAGGAATGCTCACGTGCTGTGTTAAGTAATGTGATAATTAAATCCTTAGTCACATTGACAAGTGGGTGGAAGAGGCTGGAACGTGTGATGCAGTTTGCTACAGGCAATTATAGATTCACTAGTGATGCATCTGTCACTGAGATGGGCTCAGACCCAAGTATCTGCAACAGTTCAACTTCAGCCCATTTCCCAGAAGTGAAATAGAACTAAGACACCAGCTCTGCATCTGTAGTGCTGTATAACAGCCCAGACCCACCACCAACCTACCGCATTAGAGCAGCTGCATGATTTCACATACTCAAATATTCATCCAAGAATGAACTTGCAGAGGCTAATCCTTATCCAGAGATCTGGGAATTTCCCTTCTTGAAATTCTCCCTGATAATACTAATTAGTTACATAGCATTTATGTGCCCCCAGTTCTGTGATGTGGCGTATCTCACTTGACTACTGCATGACTAAAGGGTCAGCAGAGATCTGACAGCAGGCACTTCAGTAAATACGTAACTGCTCTCTTTGGTACTTGCCACTCACAGAGGACAAACTCATCTTTGCAAAAATTTAAAATTTCTTCTAGAGTACAAACTGAAAATACTTGCATCTGTCTTAATGAATAAAATTTATATGGAAGACGATGGTGAAAAACTGGATCTTGTACTCTAAAGCACCAGTCCTGTTTCACTATCAGCCTCATAATTCCTCTAAACAGAACGAGTAACTGGGAAGAGGGAAAGGCAAAAAATGGCAAACTGTATTAGGAGACCTCGCTTGCTGCGTTGATCCCACTCCACAGGGAAGCTGGTAAACCCTTCCCAAGTCTGGAATTTTCAAATTCTTTGGGAATTAACTATTACTAGAGAAACCCAAAGGCTCATGGGGAGTCTTATGTACTTGCTGCTTCCTGCAACCAATCAGCTTGCAGAAAACAGTAGTCTGTAGGAACACACACAAAGAGGAAAAGACTCACAGCAACAAGGTGAGGTGGGTTGTTTTTCCCCAAAGAAATTTTATTTGAGAAAATTGACAAAAATCCCCCAACCAATCATTATAGGCAAATCCATGCCCACATCTGCTCCCCAGCAACCATACCAGTACAGTGAAGATACAAACATAACACCAGAACGATCACAGTGTAACAGACACCTGGGGAACTTAAGGCCTCGCCACCATTTTTAAGATATCTTTACACTCAGGTGAGGATGGGGAGAGGATATCAGAACAGACTAGAAAAGTCCCTTTTCTGTAATGTCTTTTCAAGTTACATAAAAACAAAAGCAAAACCTTAACAGATCTACAGGCTTCAAACTGTAGGACCTAAAACTACCCTCAAATTACTTCTGTAATTCAGTCCTGTGGCATGACTGCTGTTCTGCACTGTAAATTTTCAAAAACATACACAGATAAAATGGATGCAAGGGCAGAGGAGCAGACTTAGGCTTCTAATATGGCTTTATCAAAACCCAAACAAATTAAAAGCAATATAAGCACTTGCCAGTGGAACTCACAACTCCGGGAACTTGGCAATGGCAAAGAGGAGGCAAAGTACTAATGTACTTAGATGACAGGAGGTCATCTTTATGCCCTCTTTCCCATTGCCTCACCCTGGACAATCGTTTCCTTCCTAGCAACAGATCAGACTCATGTCAGAAATTATAAAACTGTTTTTCTGAAAATGCTAGGCTGGGCCCAGGGCCACAACAACCCCTTCCACAGAAGTGTCTAGACACAGGACACCAGAATGCTGTGCTGCTGAACCACGTGCTTTGGAGGAATGCAGAGAAGGTGCAAGAATTTTAATCATCACCTAAAAACTGCAGCAGGTCAAATCCCAGAAGTTAACCTACCTGTTTTTTCCCCAGCCTAGCTTATTTAACATCATGCTATCTGGATGGCAGACAAATGGTGAGAAGCTGCTGGCTCTTGCTGTCTAGTACCACATAAGAGAATAACAGTTCTGTTGAGAGTACAGTTCAGACTTTTTTAGTTTATCCACATTCTTTCAACTCCTCTGCTAACCTGTCACAGCAAGCCTGTACCCTCAAACCTCAATGCAGGGTACAGGCCCTCATGCTTCATATAAGCACCAGCTCACCTTGCTTTGAGGTCTCAGAAAATGAGAATCAGCAAGCTGCCTGGATAGATGAGAAGTCTCCTGCTCAATTAAGACCAAATTTCCTAGCATGACATGCTCCCATTTGCTCTGTGACTGTATCTGACTGAAGCCTACTAGCTGCACAAAAGGCTGCTCCTGATCAAGGTTTTCAAGAAAGATGCTGCATCATTTCAAAACAAGAGAAGCAAATTCAAGACAAACATAGGACAAGGCCAGGACCAAGGCTGCTTATTTGAGCAAAGCAGGCTTCTTTCCAAGCTCAAACATGTTCTCAAGCCTCCTTCCAAGGCTCCCCTTCCTCCAGGCTGAATCACTGTATGCTCAAGTGCCCTGACCCATCAGCACAAAGACACCAGCTCCCACAGGGAGAAACACAGAGATCCACGACAGAGACCAAACCTTGGATGACCCTCTATCCTCAGGCCCTGCTGGAATCATAGATCCTATTTCTTTGCACTCATCTCCATTTGCACAACGTTTAGACCCCAGCTGGTCAGAAAAGGGAATCCCCTGCTCTGCCCCGGTGCTAGCTGCATGGCACCTAAAGAGTGCAGCAGGGTCAAGTGGCTCTGAGTAACACTGCAGTCACAAACAGATGGGAGACATCATCAAGCCATGATTATAAAAGGAGAACAGACAGCGCAAAAAACTTGCTGCAGCTGTCTTGGAAACATTTTTTTATTTAGTCGCTGTCCCAGGAATACCCAAACCCATCACAACCTCCCCCACCCTCAACATCCAACAGGATTTCACAAGTCCCCCGTTGCCTCCAATGTTTAGGCTCCTCTCCCCCTTTAGGGTCCAAGTTCCTCCAGAAAAGCTTCAGTCAGTGGGTATCATCTGTGAGATGGCTTCAGGGGGCCATGGCTAGGTCCCAGCGGTGTCCAGCTGGGTCTGAGAGGAGGGGGAGGAGGATTTTCTCCTTTACTCAATCAGCTTCTTGGCCTTGAAGAAGCGACGCAGATAAAATACCTGCCAGGTGGCCAGTCCAATGAGACAACACATGGAGAAAATGCTGAAGTACAGAACTCGGGTGTTTGTCGACTCTGAAACAGACAACAGATCATTGCATGGGAGTCTGACATCACAGGATGTCCCCCAAGATGGCTAAGTTCCCAGGATTTCTTCGCCTCCCCCACAAAAAATTTCAAAGGCAAGATAGCATACAGCACAAAGGCAAGGTCACCTGAGAACCAGCAGTACTTGAAAGTAAAAGCAGGTAACAGAAGAATAATGAGAAGGAACAAGGTGAAGCTGTAGCTAATGGGCAACATTAAATGGTACAGAATAATTCACATTAGGAACAAAGACAGAAAGAAATGATTTCTAGAGACGGAACACACAAGACTCAGTGACTGCTTTGCGTTTCCCTTACTAGGAACATTCAGAGACCACTATAATTGCTTGATCTACAAATGCTGTGCTAATAACATATGTAGCAGAAATAAAGTGTCTTAGAGCTCCAGCCCTCTGAAGAGGCACGCAGTCTCTTACCATTCGTGTCTCTCATCTCCTCTTCTCGTTTCTTCATGTAGGCAAAGTCGTTAACGATGGATTCTGAAAGATCTTCCAAGCGTCTCAATTCTACTTCCAGAGGCTTCAACTTCTCCACTTTAGCAATCTAGAAAACAGAAGAATCAAATCACTGAGCCAAAACCAAAAGCTCCCACATGGGTTTTTACTGCCAGTTTGAACCACTCCTCTCCACATACTACAGATCTGGGGCATCCTTCCCCTCAGGAAATACCTCTACAAGCCTGAAACTACCATTGCATAAAACATTACCACTTCTCCCACCTGTTCCCTTAAACACACTTTCCTACTACCCCTCCTACACAACATGCACAGCACAGCGTGCATACAAGCACATTTCTTCCTTATTCGGCTTAATGTTAGCTTGTTCACAGTTGGCTTTTCAGGAGTGGGTAGACAAGCTTGCCACATGACTAAACCTCCAGTGAATATAAGTCATGGACTGAGATACAGGTGACTAACTTACATACGCATACGATACTGTTCCATAGGCACAGAGGGTATCAGCACCAAGATTAGCTCTGCTCACTGTTGCCACACGTCCCAGAAAGCCCGGGCAGCCCGATTCGCAGTAACAGCGGCTTCATTACCCGGCAAGAACTCGGGGCTTTTATCCCTCGGGCTGAAGCTCCAGGGCAGTCCCCGCTCCCGGCAGGGGCCCGCGCGCACCGAGCGCTGCGCCCGCCTGGCGCCGCCAGGGGGCGCTGCCGAGCCGCGGCCGGGCCCGGCTCCCCGGGAACAGCCGCTCCCTCAGAAGCGCCGGGTCTGGCGGCAGGGACACCACCGCCTCCGCGCACAGCGCAACCGCCCAACAGCGCACACCTGGGCATCCAAAGAGAAACAGCCACAGAAACACTCCGCTAGAAAGCACAGCAGCAACTATTTAAGTTGAATGTGTAAACACGTGTCCCTGCCCCAGTCCTGGCTGTAACTTGACACACGGATGTTATGTAAAACCTGTGATACAAGGTCACTCAGAGCAAGCTATTCCAATTCCTGCCACTGCTACAGTGTAGTGTTTGCGTAACTGGTGCTTGCACAGAATTTGTCACTACTACTAACAAACGACAGGCCCCGCAATAAGGCCGGATACTGTGTCCCCATGTAGTTCAACAGAGAAAAGGTGCTACAGAAAACTACAAAAACACAGAAAGCACCTGCAGCTCACCACCAGTCTTAGAGCCATGGACAATGACTCAGACACAAGCTGCAGGACACCATCCCTCAGTGCAGGCAACAGGGCACCCAACACGCAAGCACCTCCAAAACACCACGTCCAGAGGCAGCTGCCTGGGCATCAGAACCCGCTGAAAAGCCCTCACAACCAGGCCAGTAATAGCTGATCAGCCATTCCACTGAAGGGTCTCCACATGACACATGTACCCCGGCAATCAGCAAGTCATCAAAACCATCTGAGGATTTTTATGCTGAGGTGAGCTGTCTTTTATAGTTCTGCCAGCACAGCAGTGACAACTCAGAGTGGGTTTGTGAGGAGGGGTAGGAAGCAGTAGGTCAACCCTCTGCCGCTTCCTCACCAATAGGCTGTAATGACAAAACCCGTCACCTGCACACATACCTGCCAGCAGAGCTGTGCTGAAAAACTGGCAGCAGTGCATGTGTGCCTATGGCCCAGGTCTGGGACACACACAAGGTGTGTCAGCTCTACTGACAAGCTAGCCTTGCACTGACCAGCTCCATTATGTTCCCTGAGGGTTCACTTACTCATCCACAGAAGGCTACAAGGGTTCCACTCGGAAAAACCAAGGTTTGTCTGCTCCATCCTTCATCCCTTCAGTTGCTCTTAGTAGGTGTAGCTACAAACATTCCAATGACTACTTTTAGTCCTGCATGTACTCCAAGACATATATCCTGAATCACAAAATCAATTAGATTGGAAAAGACCTCTGAGATCAAGTCCAACCTATGACCTAACACCACCATGTCAACTAGACCATGGCACTAAGTGCCATTTCCAGTCTTTCCTTAAACACTTCCAGGGACAGTGACTCCACCACTACTCTGGGCAGTCCTGCCAACCTCTTTCATCTCTAATAAAGCCAATATGCTCAGCTGCTCCAAGGAATTTTGCTAAAAGCCCACAGAGCATCTGTGATGGTGGAACACCATCATCCTAGAAGGAACATCTGGTCTGCTAGAACTAGTACTGAGACAACTACTCCAGTGAACTTCCTAAGGGTCATTCAAAGATTTGTTGAAGTCTAAGTCTCTTCCCAACATAGAAAGTGATACTATAGCCAAGAATCAACAAGGAGTAGTTGACGTAGAAAAGAACCCAGATTGAAAAGCAATCTTAGCGCTCACAGAAGTCTTCTCACTTTTCCCTATCTTCATTTCTACTTATTGAAAGGAAAAAGTTATTCCTCCCTAACCCAGAGAACTAAAGCTTGACACTGGAGTTATATTTTCTAACCCAGGTCACTTTGCTCACTTGCTTTTCTCCAAGAATGTCTTGATCTTTGAAAGCTTATAAAGCCAGACTTGCACACCACCCTTCCTCTCACTGCGTATATCCATGCACAGGCAGGACAGTATCAGTGACCCTCATTCAACTCCCTGAATCAAGTCTCTTTGCAGCAATTCAGTGCAAAGAACCGGGGGTATGATGGGTCACTAGTACCATCAGCAGACAAATGTCACAAGCAAAAGGCTCAAAAGGCTTCAATTCCAGGAGAGAAACCTGAGCAACAGTCCTTTCCCTTGAGGCCTTACAGCAACCTGTCAAATCAAAACTCAAAAATACTACAGTCACCCAGGAAGAAGGAGGATGGAAAAAAGAAAACACACTGTGAAGCAGTTTGCATCATTTGCAGACATGCTGCTCAACAAGGCTCAACACTGGCTGCCACTATGAGAGGTCCTCACATGTCAAGGATGCTTGCCAGGGCTGCCAAAATCTGCATTTGGTATCATGTGGGACTGCAAGTCTAAATTCTTCTTTTCCTGTATTTGTCCAAGGAACTTTTCCATCAATCCAACCACATTGATGAGCATAATGGATACATACTTTTATTCCAAAACAGTTTTATCAGTACAACCAGTGAGTATGTAGATACATGGGCATAAGAGAACCTTTGTGCATAGGGTTCTTCTAGGTAGCACTACAGTGATTAACTATAGAGTATGCTGAGGGTTGGGTGGTATTTAAAGGGATTCTGTAAATGTAGCCAACATAATCCTCCCAGTAACACTCTCAGGGATTCATCTCAGTTGCAATCCTTCAGCAGGTAGTTGACAGACAGCTGGCCCAATGACTGCTCCACTCTCCCTGAACCCAAGCACATTTTTACCTTTTGTGTAAAAATGGATGAGCTCCAGAATGATTTAAACAATGATTGCTCTGCTTTTCCCTGACCCCAAGCTCTTTCTTACTCTTCACACTGGATGTGCTCTCAACTGACTTAAGCCACACAGGACCAGAGAGCCTGAAGTTCAAAAGGATATAAAAATGCCAGCATGACCATCTCAGAAATGTGTTCATTTTCTAATTGGCACCATGTACAGCCTCTGCTACCCACTCTCCTCCCTAAGGCATCTCCCAGGTTCCTGTGTGCAGTGCACACAGTACTCATTTGTGGGAATCTTTCTTCACCTACAATTCTCATTGTCTCAGGCACCGGCTCTGTACTGGGGACAGACTGATCCCAAATTCTGGTGAGCCAAAAGCATGGTACCTGCCACCAAAGTTAAACATCCAAACCAGCCAGGACTGTCTCAGCCGCAAAACAACTGCTATTCTACACAGCTGGCTCTTGTGTCTAACAAACCTACGGCCTCCTAAGATGGAAATGTTTGTAATGTCACGCCTTCAAACCAAACACCCATTACACAGCAGCTACTACTCTGCCAAATACCTTTATATTGAAACACTGCAGTTCTTAGAAAGATGTAAGCATGTTTTCAGGACTGCTCAGCCAGTACATCTTATAGTCAGGAAGGTAAAAAGAGTAACATCACAACTTGACCCTTAAGAGGATCTGATCTTAACCTAAAATGCCCTCTGCTGCTAGGGCTGCACAAACTTCACCTCTCAGTCTCTTGTTGTCTCTAATGCCTATGTGCAGAAGCTGGATCATGCTGTCCTAGCAAAGAAATTCACACATTAGGATCCAGTTCCCAGAGTACAGAATTAATTCCAGTTGATGTTTGTCTTTTATTTCCCTCCCATAACACACAAAGCCTCACTGCAATTGTAGGCTGCAGATAGTCTTTCATCACCGCTGGGAAAACAGCTTCCCATTATGAGCCCCAGATCTACAAATGACATCACGTGAGTGCTGGGAAAGGGGAGCCTGCAGTGCAAGCTGCCAGGGGACATACCTCCTCGTAGTTCTTTGCTTCAACACCATGCTTCATATCCAGAGTCACGAGCTGGTCCGGCATCCTCCCTGTTCCTGGAAGCATAATGAAAGGATTCCTTGTGCAAAACATTCAGCCTGCCAGGAAGCCACCAGCTCTTCCCACCATAGAGGAAGAACTCACAACATCCCTCCCCTCCCTTCATGTCTGCAGCTAACTGCGGAGGCAGCATAGTCCAGCCTAAAAATACAGAGACCTCACAATAAATCCTGGCTGAAGGAAAGCCTCCCAAAGATAATGAGAACAAACTGTAACTAAAAACACTGAGTGTGTATAGGGTGCAAATCACTGTAAGAACTACAGAGAACTACAACATGAACAACAGCTGTTATGAGACAGAGCAGACAGCTGACAGAGACAAGTCACCGGAGAGATGAATATTCAATTGGGAAGCTCACGTTCCTCCTTACAGGAAGTGAACCAACAACTCATCAAGGTTACTGGGGTTGTAAATGACTTTACATTAAAAGGAGCAGAAGACAAACTGCTCTAATTGAGGAATATGGCATACAGGGACTACTGATCTTCACATGCTGGAATATTAGCAGAAACCAAGGAAATCCCTCTATCAACCAACTCAGACACTCAGACTCACACTGCTAATGCAAACCCCAAAACAGCAAGAGGCTTCTGAAGCTGGGAGAGCACTGCCTCAGAGAAGGGCCAGCTGGAGCCACCCAAATGGCACATAAGGCTGCAGTCAACAGCACAGTAGCTACCTTCCAAGGTTGTAGCCTCCAGGCTAGGGACACCTATGGCTTATAACTTAACGGCTACAAACTGTCACATCTGAGAACATTGATAAGAAGAAAATATATATATATATGTAGGATAGGCATATCAGATACTCTAAGAAATGCATCATGTCAGCTGGTCTGAGTATCGTACTCCACTATACCACCCATCAAGAAAATGTACGTAACATACAAATCCCAGCATGCTGGGGCATATAGTTGTCCTCGGGTGGCTTCCAGCAAAATACAATGTCTGAATTTACTTAAACTATGAATTTTGGAGTCTCTATCTAGGAGCATGTCCAATACTCATATTTTGTTTCAGAAGTCTTCCAGGTGGACATTCCCTCAGTCCACAAACAAATTCAACGTACAAGTTATGCTGGGTCACTCCTGTTGGATACTGGAAGATACTCGATACTCCAGGTCTTTGATACAACACCCTCCTCTACCCACTCACTGAACAGCTCTTCAACACCACAGTAGAATCACCTCCACCTTCTACTGCTAGCAGAATAATTGATAACCTACTGATAAGATGGTGCATTTCAACTAAAACTGTTTCATAAATTTCCTGTCGGAAACATATTATATAAGAGCCCAACTGATTAATTAGGATTAGGATGGAATTCTTTTGTTTTCTCATAGAAGACCAGTTACTGTAAAAAAACCCAAACCAACAAAACCATAAAATCCCAGCACTGTTCTTTAATAGGCAGGCTGCATACAACCATCCGGTGGTCCCTTCTCCAACCACGAGTTTTTACCGCTTAGGCCAGACATGTACAAGCATGTGTGGAGACTGGAAGTCAACAGTGGCTGCAGAAGAAAATTCAAAGCACACTCTCCAGTGAGAGGCTTTTTTAATGTTGCTTAAATTACAGCAGCCTGGGTGGAAAGTTGGAGCTTGCAGGAAGAGATTAGAAAGATGAAAAGGCCAGTGAAAAGAACAGAACTGAAAGAATTAATTTGCTAGGCTGGGAGGGAGAGCTGCCAAGAGGCAGGAAGAAACCACAAATGTTAAAGCTGCTGAGTGCCAAGGGGTGGATAGGAGACATCCTGCAAGAGGTTAATATTGTCAGGAACTGGCCTGGAAAAACTCAAGCTGCTCTTCTACAAGTTTACTGAGCCCAAGTCTCTAGGCAGTTCTCTTCACACTCATCCTCAGTAACTCTCTGCATCTCGGGCAGCCAGGGCTCACCAGAGCAGGCTGGATCAGCAGCAAAGAGAAAACCAGTCAAGACTCAGATTTTGAACTAAACTGATACCTACATTCCCCAGTTCTTCAAAAGATCATCTCACATGAGCACAGAACTGTTTCCTCAGAGATTAGCGGAGCTCTTCTAATTTGCAAAGTTGGTGGAAAAGCAGGATGGTTGAACTGCATGTCAAAAAATTTTCCCATAAAAATTCCAGAAAAAAGGGGCCCTGACAAAGTTTGGGAAAAGAAGGATTACAGAAGAGCAGACTTAAAGATTAGCACAGAGGAAGAGCCCTAGAGGGGAGAATGCAGTCAGGCCAAGCTGTTCATCTCAGGTATTAGCATAGGGTGGTAGAGTAAATCTGCCCAGGAACAGAGCATTGGTCAGGAAGGCAGGACCATTCCACCCTGGAAGAGAGTAAAAAGCTCGTCTTGCAAACACCCACAGCTCCAAGAAGTATCTAAACACTCTGGTAAGGTGTACCTTTTAAATGCCATCTCCTTCTCACTTCCTTTTCCTCATTTCTGTGGTTAGGGATTGAGAAATCCCAGTTGCTGAGACCTCTGAGGTCCCAACGGCTCTGGTTTCCTCTACCAACAGTTTTTTCTCTTCCAGTGGCTCCACCAACATCCTCCTCAGCCGCTGCCTTACAAGCCCTGACCACTTACTCAATTAGACTTTGAAAAAAACCTATCCTTTAAAGAGAAACGTGGATTAAACAGCACTTCGTCAGCTTCCCCATTCCCATGCTGACCTTATAGAGAAAATAAGGCACTTCCTTGGTTACTTAAAAAGTACCTTAAGTCCTGCAAATGATGAAGCCTCACAGTGCCACCTCCTTTACTTTAATACCTCCTTGATTTCCAACACAGAAATGGGAAACCTGGAGATACTCCCCATGCAGTATCTCTCTGTAGCAAGGAATGTGAGGCATCTGGGTCCAAAAAGAAACGGGCAGCTTGAACGCCCCCAAAGAGAAAGCCTCCAGAAGAGGTTCCAGCTGGTCAGTTGAAGTGCTCTAGATTTTGGCAGCTCAGTGCTCTACAGGTCATCAGGATAGTAACTGCATTTGGATGTATTTTATCCTTATCAGTACTGAAAGCTTTAAAACAAACCTGCAACTACAGAGTCAAAGAACAAGCAAAAAAGTTGCAAGGGGCTCAGTCTAGGCAAGAAACCACCACTCACAAGCACCAAAGTAAGAGTCTAGACACAAGTAAAGAAAGAAGCTTTTCCCACTTCAGTGTGTGATCACATGGAAGCTATGAAAGGATCTGTAGGACTGTCTGGAGACTTCTCAAATACCCAGGTGTTAGAGAGTAAATAGCAAGAGTGACTCCCACATGAGTCACTACTGCCTGCATGTCTCAATCCGTTAAGGAACATTTGGAAGCCCTATCTTTGGAGTAAAATAAAAGCATAATCCTGAGCATTTGGGGTCACTATTTTATCTGTAAAATACTATAGAAGAGGCGTTACAAGCCAGATCTCTCCCAACCCCAGCAAAGACTATAGCCTTCTCTTTCTGAGAAGTTCTCTTCAACTTGCAAACTATTTGCAGGGAGCAGAACAGCAAAACAGCATCTGCCTTTCAACAGCTAAGAGGAATGCCACTAGTGACTTCTCTGTGAAATCTGGGATCTTTTAAGATAAGACTTAAGAAGAACTGGGTTGGAGGAGCAGAACTCTGACAGTGACCATGTAGCACCTACTACATGTGCTCACACCACCGCAGATGAGACTAGAGCCCATATGTTGGCCAATTTCAGCACGTTTGTCCTGAAGTAGAGTGCAGCTACCCAAAACAGCATATGCGTCACACTCACAGGAAACAAGCCTGAGCACTTGTTAGGCAACCGTCCTTACAGCACAAACACAAGGCTGACATCCTGTTCGTTTCCCCTTCCCCTTATTGACCACCTGTGGATGCAAACCAAGGCCACATTCCCTATATACACAGCCAAACCCCCAAAAATGGTTGTCAGGATGGCCACCAAGTACACATTGTGGAGAGACCACGTTCTACCAAATGGGGAGAGATGGCCAGCTGGGGTAAAAGACAGGTCCTGGAGATGATAGCATCCTGCTCTGTCTTGACTCGACTGCCAGATGGAGAAAAGCGTGAAACTGGCAAAGGAAGTGTGGTTTGCTCCCCGATTCTGACACTTACTGCAACGTGGTGACTCCTGTCGGAGGAACACCTCATTCCTCTTTCAGAGGAAACCTAAGCACTCTACATGACAGCCAGAGAGAATTGCTTAACTTCAAATGCAACACTGACAGCAGATACTCCACAGTGAGACCACCCACAAGCTCCTGAAGATCAGCTTTAATAGTGGACCACACTCAGGATCACTTTGTCTATATCCTTAATCTGCATTATCTACACAAACTTGATCAGAAGCTAGAAGCAGCCAGAAGATTTTTCACTTACCCACTGGAAGCTTGCTCTCAAAGCAGGCCTCAAACATATCATAGTCTTCAGTGGTGAAGGCAAACTTGCCCTTTGTAGCATCTTCCTTAGCATACAGGATGTGCCCAGCTGAGTCAGTTATCTGTAAGAGAGACAGTGAGGGTAGGAAACACAGCACTTTGCTGCCACGGGCTCATGCTGCCTGTGTGAGAAGAGTAATCCTAGCCACCCCTTTGGATCTGCTGCTTTCTCCTTTCAACAGCTTCCCCCCTGCTTCATGACTACATCAACTCCTCTCCTTTGAATCCCCACTCTAGAAGCTGACAGTCAGAGTGACTCTAATTAAAAAAAAAACCAAAAC
>VYZS01081105.1:12655-31992 GCA_013400695.1 Neodrepanis coruscans | reverse complement strand
GACTTCATTTTGCTTTTTTTAATTGGATGAGGTTCCTGTTTCTCCAGCCTGTTGAGTTCCTGGAGGTCTAGATAGAAGTGCGACCCTTGGGTCTATCAGCCGCTCCTCTCAATTTGGTGTCATATGCACTCTGCCCCAGCATTCTATGATTCTATGCTTCTATAATTAATGAAGTAGTTAAACAGGACTGGAACCAGTATTGCCCACTGTGATACACCACTGGTTACCTGGCGCCAACTAGACTTGTGCCACTGACCAACATACTGCACCCCCCCATTCATCCAGTTCAATGTACTTGACTGCCTGCTCATCCAGTCCGTCATTTATCAGCTTCTCTGTAAAGATTCCATGGTAGACAGTGTCAAAAACCTTACTAAGACCAGGTACAAATCACAATAGTCTCATATTATTCAAAGAACTTACTTTTCCTACAGAACAGAGGCCACACACTTCAAACTCAGTTTAGCTACTTAAAGCCGTCTCATGAGGTGTATAATCCATGTCCATTAGTCCATATCATAGACTAGCTTTTGGCAACTTCATGTATGAAATGGAAGGATGAGGTAAATTTACACTGTATTTTCACAAAAAAGAAACCATAGTTTGCAGAGGATTTTTTCATTCGGGACAACATGAAAATGACCAATATGATCCAAGTGAAGCCTTTATTGAGAGCATCAGACTTACTTTTATACCATTTCTAACTTGTTCACACGCTTCTGATGCTATTACTATTGGCAAACACTTCTTACACTATTATTATTGGTTAATAAACTCATGAGCACACTTCTACACACTCTAACTGGTTACATCTCTTTACAGCGATACAGGTTGTGTTTGGCTTATTCCATGTAGGGTTGCTGGACTTTTTTCTCCTTTGTTTAATTTTTCTCCTGCTTGTACCAAAGTCAATTATCTTCCCTTGCATGCTTTCTCATGAGAACAGCCAGGTTGAATTGTCCTAGCATATCTCGTGCATTCTTTTTCCATGAGAATAAGCCAGGCCGTAGGGCCTGCTTTCCCATCAAAAGCTGAGTTGTGCAAGGGGGCTTATTTCCCTCCAAAAATCCTATAACTCTGAAAATTCCCAACAATAGTTGAGGCAAAATTTGCCTGCAAAATATAAGTTTCAGTGACCCTGCGTTGTCACTTATTTTGTGAGTGAAAAGACAAGGACCAATCTCTCACTCCTGAGTCTTCTCCTGCATTGAAATGTAGTTTCAGATCAATGTCTTACTTTCAAATCTTAGTTTCAGTTCAAGACTCTCTTCCAAATTAACCCATAAATCTGTGAATGCTCCAGTTAATGAACAGTAAAATGTCGTTACTAGACAGCTGTATAATATATTTATAACACAAGAAATCAAATATATATATACACACATGCATTTTTATACAAAGCTCTTCCATCAGGACCAGCAGTAGCTGTTTTAGATGACATTCATTTGCTCCATCACTGACTTTAAACCATAACTGCAACCTGTACTCAAATCAAAGACAGTCTTTCTGCAACACTTCCTGAGCACCTTGCAGGTGACTGACTTCAGTATGACATTAGTAAACTGTGCCTGGGCACGTGCTCAGAAAAAAATAGCTAACAGCCAAGGGAAAAAAAAAAAAGAAACAAAAGAAACAAACAAGCAAACAAAACAAATGAAAAAAGAAGGTGCATTTGAGAGTCTGGGGTCATTAAAAAACAGCAAATTTGCTATTACTGTTATTACTTTCTTTAAAAAAGTACCCAATTTACAACTCTATTAAAGTTCCCAGTAAACACAGGGTCATTAAGGCTGGAAGAGACCTTCAAGGTCATCTAGTCCAGCTGTCAATCCAGTACCATCACAATCACCTTTAAATTTTATCCCTAGGTGCCACATCCAGATGCCTCTTGAACACTTCCAGAGATAGTGAGTCCACCACATCCCTGAGCAACTTCTTTACCCAATTTACAACTCTATTAAAGTTCCCAGTAAACACAGGGTCATTAAGGCTGGAAGAGACCTTCAAGGTCATCTAGTCCACCTGTCAATCCAGTACCATCACAATCACCTTTAAATTTTATCCCTAGGTGCCACATCCAGATGCCTCTTGAACACTTCCAGAGATAGTGAGTCCACCACATCCCTGAGCAACTTCTTTCAATGCCTAGCCACTCTTTCAGTGATTTTTTTTTTTTAATATCTGATCTGAACCTCTCCTGGTGCAATTTATGGCCATTTATTCTCATCCTTTCAATTTAGACATAACAAAAGATATCAACCACTCATCTCACAACAACCTGCTTTCAGGCAGTTGTAGAGAGCAATGAGGTCTCTCTCCCCTGTTCCTCCTTTTCCCCAGCTCCCTCAGACTTGTACTTTAGATCCTTCACCAGCTTTGTTGCCTTTCCCTGAGCACATTCAAGCACCTCGTATGTGCCAAATATTCAATACTGGAAGTTGGTACGGAGCTGTGATGGTCCACAAACCATAACTAGGCATGAGAAGTTCTTTCATAACAAATCCTAAGATGTGTGCATCCTTTCACAGCCACCTCACTCCATAAAATGCCATATCTTGTCTTTTACATATATGGGTGGCTCTTACCTCAGATTAGTCTGTTTTGTGATGGTCAAGATATAGATTTAAATGTTTGTAAATATTTTAAGGAAGTGGTAATCTGAAAACTCATCTTTGACTGTGCTAAACAAGGGCAATATGAGAGTTTATAGTTTGCCTGGCTCTCACTCCAGACTATTCCTGCAGATACTGGCAAATAAATGACAGGAAGTTTCCACTTCAAGTATACTATAATTTATGTGGAAATGAAAAATGGTACAAATGGTACAAATAATTATTAAAAGGGAATAGTCCTACAGCAGTTCTATGTATTTAACTTTTATTTATTACTAACAATTAACACTAGCAAGGTTCATTTTTATCTTATAAAATGGCTGACACTACAGTTAGTTAGCTTATCATCTCATCACTGAGTTCAATAGTAATGGAATTGCAAAATCCCCAGGGGTTCTTCTGGTTCTGAAGTTCATGTGGGCAGAGATCTGAAAATAAGTGCGATACAAGAATCCAGAGAGATTTCTTTCAATGTTGAGAAAGCAGCTTTGTTTTAGCTCTACATACTAAATTAAATTAGGAGGGTGAAAAAAGTAGTACCAGCCAGGTTCTACTGATATGATTTGAAAGAGAAATTTCTGATTCTCTAAATGTAAAGGACAAAGAGAAGAAAGTAAACAGCACACAGAGTCACTGACACAATGCTCTTACTTTTTCCCTCAGATCCCCTTCATCTCTATCTTCCCTCTGTCCCTTCCCACTCTCACTTATTTCTCACATGTTGTCTCCTGGGTTTTTTCTAGTCTCCACCGCACCGGTTTTCCTTTTCCCTCAGTTTATCTAGCACTTCTTGAAACACAGTCTTCACAAAAATCCCAAAAGGCAACNTATATATATACACACATGCATTTTTATACAAAGCTCTTCCATCAGGACCAGCAGTAGCTGTTTTAGATGACATTCATTTGCTCCATCACTGACTTTAAACCATAACTGCAACCTGTACTCAAATCAAAGACAGTCTTTCTGCAACACTTCCTGAGCACCTTGCAGGTGACTGACTTCAGTATGACATTAGTAAACTGTGCCTGGGCACGTGCTCAGAAAAAAATAGCTAACAGCCAAGGGAAAAAAAAAAAAGAAACAAAAGAAACAAACAAGCAAACAAAACAAATGAAAAAAGAAGGTGCATTTGAGAGTCTGGGGTCATTAAAAAACAGCAAATTTGCTATTACTGTTATTACTTTCTTTAAAAAAGTACCCAATTTACAACTCTATTAAAGTTCCCAGTAAACACAGGGTCATTAAGGCTGGAAGAGACCTTCAAGGTCATCTAGTCCAGCTGTCAATCCAGTACCATCACAATCACCTTTAAATTTTATCCCTAGGTGCCACATCCAGATGCCTCTTGAACACTTCCAGAGATAGTGAGTCCACCACATCCCTGAGCAACTTCTTTCAATGCCTAGCCACTCTTTCAGTGATTTTTTTTTTTTAATATCTGATCTGAACCTCTCCTGGTGCAATTTATGGCCATTTATTCTCATCCTTTCAATTTAGACATAACAAAAGATATCAACCACTCATCTCACAACAACCTGCTTTCAGGCAGTTGTAGAGAGCAATGAGGTCTCTCTCCCCTGTTCCTCCTTTTCCCCAGCTCCCTCAGACTTGTACTTTAGATCCTTCACCAGCTTTGTTGCCTTTCCCTGAGCACATTCAAGCACCTCGTATGTGCCAAATATTCAATACTGGAAGTTGGTACGGAGCTGTGATGGTCCACAAACCATAACTAGGCATGAGAAGTTCTTTCATAACAAATCCTAAGATGTGTGCATCCTTTCACAGCCACCTCACTCCATAAAATGCCATATCTTGTCTTTTACATATATGGGTGGCTCTTACCTCAGATTAGTCTGTTTTGTGATGGTCAAGATATAGATTTAAATGTTTGTAAATATTTTAAGGAAGTGGTAATCTGAAAACTCATCTTTGACTGTGCTAAACAAGGGCAATATGAGAGTTTATAGTTTGCCTGGCTCTCACTCCAGACTATTCCTGCAGATACTGGCAAATAAATGACAGGAAGTTTCCACTTCAAGTATACTATAATTTATGTGGAAATGAAAAATGGTACAAATGGTACAAATAATTATTAAAAGGGAATAGTCCTACAGCAGTTCTATGTATTTAACTTTTATTTATTACTAACAATTAACACTAGCAAGGTTCATTTTTATCTTATAAAATGGCTGACACTACAGTTAGTTAGCTTATCATCTCATCACTGAGTTCAATAGTAATGGAATTGCAAAATCCCCAGGGGTTCTTCTGGTTCTGAAGTTCATGTGGGCAGAGATCTGAAAATAAGTGCGATACAAGAATCCAGAGAGATTTCTTTCAATGTTGAGAAAGCAGCTTTGTTTTAGCTCTACATACTAAATTAAATTAGGAGGGTGAAAAAAGTAGTACCAGCCAGGTTCTACTGATATGATTTGAAAGAGAAATTTCTGATTCTCTAAATGTAAAGGACAAAGAGAAGAAAGTAAACAGCACACAGAGTCACTGACACAATGCTCTTACTTTTTCCCTCAGATCCCCTTCATCTCTATCTTCCCTCTGTCCCTTCCCACTCTCACTTATTTCTCACATGTTGTCTCCTGGGTTTTTTCTAGTCTCCACCGCACCGGTTTTCCTTTTCCCTCAGTTTATCTAGCACTTCTTGAAACACAGTCTTCACAAAAATCCCAAAAGGCAACAAATAAATAAATAGTACACACAACAGATATTTTCATGTTTTATTCTAGTCTTCCCACTGTTCATCTTTCTTCTTTTTTGATCTGTAGGTTTCTAGCTACATTTCTGTGCAATCCTTCAGGCAAATACATATTACAAACTATTACTAATCCCAGGAAATAGAACTGTAACATAGAGAAGACACTAAATAACTGCTGTAACTAAAACACATTGAAAACAAAGATATGTGATGAAGGTGAATTCCTTTACCCTGTGTATAACACAATATATCTGAATCATAACAAGAGAGTCCTGCTATTGCTGTGTTTTCTGACAGGTCAATAATCAGTATATAATTTTCCTCCATCGATTCTAATGTTGCAGTTTGGCTGTGAGAACAACTTAAATTGGCTGCACTGCTGCCTGACTGATTAGGACAAAAAAGCAGAAGTTGTGAGAATTCTAATCAGCTGAATGGCAACAGTAGATGCTGTTTTACAAAGAGCATAATAAAAGGAGACATGGAACAGGGGCACAGGAGGTGCCATATTGACTTCTGTGGGTGCAGTCTCATGCACTGCTGATAGACAACTAATGATGTCAATAGATAATTAATTTCACTGATAATTAGTTACCTCAATAATTAGTGACCCTGATAGTTGGCCAGCAGCAACAGGAAAAATTAGATTTTCACCAGCTCATTCCCAGGGCTTAAACCCTGATAATCAATGTCTTGGTATCTTGATGCTGCCCCAAAACACTTGTTTCAGCAGTGTTCTATGAAATGAAAAAGAAGCGGCAAATTTCCTATAATTTCCAAAGCATCACCCTCTTTAGAGTGTATTGGGTTTACTTTGGCTACCAAAAATAATCAGAAAAAAATCTGAGTTCTAGTATTCTTACTGTTAATGAAAAATTACAAATTAAGAGTTCTAACTGAACACCAGACACCATCTTTCAAAGCTCAATACTCACTCTTGTGCCAGTCCCTCTTCCTTTGATTCCTTCCTCCACATTAGCCATTCTGGGCAATCCCTGCAATGCCCAGATATTCTCCTCCTCCATAATAAAGGTTATTACAACATGTCTTGTGTAAGAAATGGAATCTGTAAGAACCAAACTGCTAATGTGCTAAGATGCACTGGAATAGGTTTAATAAGAAAAAGCTTCTAAAATACACTCTATCTTCACATAGGATTCTGGTTTTCACAATTACAGTGGTCTTAGCTCAGGTTAACTTCATCCTCTCAAATTAATCCTCCTGCCCTTTGCTGTGACAGGTCATCCTCACACCTTCAAAACTTGCTCAGTCACCCACCTTAGGGGAGGCCCACTTCCATTCCTTTTGGCAGCAGGCAGTCACTGTGCTGAAAAGTCCAAGGCATTTGTACCTCTTTTCTGTGTGGGCTACAGCTGGCTCTAGTGAAAGAAAACTGAAACAAACAAAAAACCTGTGGAGTGACAGGTAAAGTCACAAAAGGAGAGATAAGCCCTTAATGGTTCCTGTAAGACCCCAGCACCTGGGGAGACATTTTCCAGAAACTGATAAAGCCTTGGTATGAAACAGGATGGACCAAAGAATGGGTTGNTTATTTGCTTGACTGTCACTCAAAGTGGTCTAAGAGAAAAAAAAGATGTAAAAGAGGTTTAAACCTAGAGAAAATCAGGGAGAAAAGTCCAACTATATTTATGGATATAGCTGATAAATGCCTCTATCCCTCCACTCTACGTGAAAATATCGGGCTGAGTGATTTTTAACTAATGTTACTTTCTTTTTTATATTTAATACTATGTTTTACTCTAGGGTGGGTGTATCGCTTAAATTTTGTTTTACGTCACTGTCTAGTAAAGTTATTCTGCTGTTAAGTTCTAAGGTTTAGGTATTTTGCTTCAATGTGTGTATTTTCTGCTTGTAAAGTACTTTTAATTACCTTGCTCTAGTAGAGAAGTTGCTATATTGGGTTGCTTGGTGCCCATTTGTGTAGCATGCTAGTAGGTAACCTTTACAGCCACAATATGTTTTAGTATTGAAGATGTATTGAATCCTCTAAAATTGTCACAGTATGGTATTAATAAACTTGTTATTTCATGAACCGATCAGAGTTAGTCCATGATACTGAGGTGCTGGTAGTTCTCTACAGCAAAATAACTCACTGAGGCTGTTCGAGGGGTCTTGTTCTCTCTTTTGCTATTTTGTGACGTTTCGGAAAAACCTCCTGCCTAAAATGAGTGAATCAGTTAGAGAAAAGTCTAAACTTCTAATAGCTGCTTTTTTGTGAAGTCCCTGAAAAAACTTCCCCTCTAAAGTCAGTCAATCAGTTAATGAAAGGTCTGGGTTGAATAGTGTCCTGGTTTGGACAGTAGGGGGTGCTACAGTAGGGTGAGTGGTGAGAGACATAATAGACAACAATAAGAGCAGTTTATTAACTATGGGGAATAAAACCTAGAAACCACTATAAGCATAAACCAGTTACAAGCAATAACCCAAGAATAATAACTTCAAGAAAAAAACAAACTATGCTGTTCCAGGCTGGCTGCTGGACTGCTGGGGCTATGGTGGTCCTGAGTGGGTGCAGCTGGAAATAGGGGGCTGGTGGGGTTGGTGCTGTGCATCCCATGGGAAGTGGTGCCGAAGAGCGTGGATTCAATCCCTGCTGTCACCCAGGGATCTCACTCACCTGCCTGTGTCTCTGTCTGACACCTTGCCCACCACGAGCAGCTGTGGCTTTCCTCCTTAGCCTGTGAAGAGCCTGAGTCAGGAGGCTTTGGGCTCACTTTCTTGCCTCCTGTTCCCCTGGAAGAGAGCAAAGAACAGCCAGGAGGGGCACCTGACATTCACAAGGTCCCTCTGGTCTCTTGACCATAGCATTCATGGTTTTCTCATAATCACTCTAGTTGTGTGAAACCTAATACCCTTCAGCCAGTAGAAGGCCATATCTAAACTTAGACATACCAAAAAAGTCAGGCTCTTGTAGAAAACACCTTCAAAATAAACTTCTTTAATTGACTGCAAAAAAAAAAACAAACAAACCAACTTGTAGTTTTCATTAACATCTATGAAATTACAATGGTTTTACAATACCTTTCTGAAAATTCTTTAAATAGGTAAGCATTTTCAGTAAGATTATGGCGCCCTCAGATATCACAAAATGTCCAATATGCTTGCTATGCCAATAGAAATGTGCATGTACATATAGAAAAAATATACTTAAAAGTGTTTGTACATGTCTCTGAAGAAAGATGTAAAGTTGTGTGGCCTGGTATTGGCTTTAAGTTCTTTATGTCTCTATATATGCAATTTTCTAAGTGTCAAAGCTCCTGAATTTATAACTAGGTAGTATATGTACTGATACATTCTCATGTTTTCTTTAATGATAACCTCGAAATCTTGGCAAAATGCCTCAGATTTTACCTTTATTTTCAAGGGAATTTTTATTAAGTGATGTGATATATTTCACATTGCTGTTTTCCCAGTGTACTTTTGGCCTAAGCATAACTCAAAACAGTTTTCCACAAAAACAAAGTCCCTCCTCCTGCAGCCGTAACTTTGGTGTGTGGATGCTTCACAGTNGATCATCGGACATCACTAGTAAAGCTGCGCTCTCCCTTCATTGCGTGTTTGTCTCACTTCTTATCTCGCCCAGCCAGTAACAGTCCCAAAGCAATAGACAACCTAACACCCCAAAAAGGTTTTTTTATTTGCTTGACTGTCACTCAAAGTGGTCTAAGAGAAAAAAAAGATGTAAAAGAGGTTTAAACCTAGAGAAAATCAGGGAGAAAAGTCCAACTATATTTATGGATATAGCTGATAAATGCCTCTATCCCTCCACTCTACGTGAAAATATCGGGCTGAGTGATTTTTAACTAATGTTACTTTCTTTTTTATATTTAATACTATGTTTTACTCTAGGGTGGGTGTATCGCTTAAATTTTGTTTTACGTCACTGTCTAGTAAAGTTATTCTGCTGTTAAGTTCTAAGGTTTAGGTATTTTGCTTCAATGTGTGTATTTTCTGCTTGTAAAGTACTTTTAATTACCTTGCTCTAGTAGAGAAGTTGCTATATTGGGTTGCTTGGTGCCCATTTGTGTAGCATGCTAGTAGGTAACCTTTACAGCCACAATATGTTTTAGTATTGAAGATGTATTGAATCCTCTAAAATTGTCACAGTATGGTATTAATAAACTTGTTATTTCATGAACCGATCAGAGTTAGTCCATGATACTGAGGTGCTGGTAGTTCTCTACAGCAAAATAACTCACTGAGGCTGTTCGAGGGGTCTTGTTCTCTCTTTTGCTATTTTGTGACGTTTCGGAAAAACCTCCTGCCTAAAATGAGTGAATCAGTTAGAGAAAAGTCTAAACTTCTAATAGCTGCTTTTTTGTGAAGTCCCTGAAAAAACTTCCCCTCTAAAGTCAGTCAATCAGTTAATGAAAGGTCTGGGTTGAATAGTGTCCTGGTTTGGACAGTAGGGGGTGCTACAGTAGGGTGAGTGGTGAGAGACATAATAGACAACAATAAGAGCAGTTTATTAACTATGGGGAATAAAACCTAGAAACCACTATAAGCATAAACCAGTTACAAGCAATAACCCAAGAATAATAACTTCAAGAAAAAAACAAACTATGCTGTTCCAGGCTGGCTGCTGGACTGCTGGGGCTATGGTGGTCCTGAGTGGGTGCAGCTGGAAATAGGGGGCTGGTGGGGTTGGTGCTGTGCATCCCATGGGAAGTGGTGCCGAAGAGCGTGGATTCAATCCCTGCTGTCACCCAGGGATCTCACTCACCTGCCTGTGTCTCTGTCTGACACCTTGCCCACCACGAGCAGCTGTGGCTTTCCTCCTTAGCCTGTGAAGAGCCTGAGTCAGGAGGCTTTGGGCTCACTTTCTTGCCTCCTGTTCCCCTGGAAGAGAGCAAAGAACAGCCAGGAGGGGCACCTGACATTCACAAGGTCCCTCTGGTCTCTTGACCATAGCATTCATGGTTTTCTCATAATCACTCTAGTTGTGTGAAACCTAATACCCTTCAGCCAGTAGAAGGCCATATCTAAACTTAGACATACCAAAAAAGTCAGGCTCTTGTAGAAAACACCTTCAAAATAAACTTCNTTTGGATCATCGGACATCACTAGTAAAGCTGCGCTCTCCCTTCATTGCGTGTTTGTCTCACTTCTTATCTCGCCCAGCCAGTAACAGTCCCAAAGCAATAGACAACCTAACACCCCAAAAAGGTTTTTTTATTTGCTTGACTGTCACTCAAAGTGGTCTAAGAGAAAAAAAAGATGTAAAAGAGGTTTAAACCTAGAGAAAATCAGGGAGAAAAGTCCAACTATATTTATGGATATAGCTGATAAATGCCTCTATCCCTCCACTCTACGTGAAAATATCGGGCTGAGTGATTTTTAACTAATGTTACTTTCTTTTTTATATTTAATACTATGTTTTACTCTAGGGTGGGTGTATCGCTTAAATTTTGTTTTACGTCACTGTCTAGTAAAGTTATTCTGCTGTTAAGTTCTAAGGTTTAGGTATTTTGCTTCAATGTGTGTATTTTCTGCTTGTAAAGTACTTTTAATTACCTTGCTCTAGTAGAGAAGTTGCTATATTGGGTTGCTTGGTGCCCATTTGTGTAGCATGCTAGTAGGTAACCTTTACAGCCACAATATGTTTTAGTATTGAAGATGTATTGAATCCTCTAAAATTGTCACAGTATGGTATTAATAAACTTGTTATTTCATGAACCGATCAGAGTTAGTCCATGATACTGAGGTGCTGGTAGTTCTCTACAGCAAAATAACTCACTGAGGCTGTTCGAGGGGTCTTGTTCTCTCTTTTGCTATTTTGTGACGTTTCGGAAAAACCTCCTGCCTAAAATGAGTGAATCAGTTAGAGAAAAGTCTAAACTTCTAATAGCTGCTTTTTTGTGAAGTCCCTGAAAAAACTTCCCCTCTAAAGTCAGTCAATCAGTTAATGAAAGGTCTGGGTTGAATAGTGTCCTGGTTTGGACAGTAGGGGGTGCTACAGTAGGGTGAGTGGTGAGAGACATAATAGACAACAATAAGAGCAGTTTATTAACTATGGGGAATAAAACCTAGAAACCACTATAAGCATAAACCAGTTACAAGCAATAACCCAAGAATAATAACTTCAAGAAAAAAACAAACTATGCTGTTCCAGGCTGGCTGCTGGACTGCTGGGGCTATGGTGGTCCTGAGTGGGTGCAGCTGGAAATAGGGGGCTGGTGGGGTTGGTGCTGTGCATCCCATGGGAAGTGGTGCCGAAGAGCGTGGATTCAATCCCTGCTGTCACCCAGGGATCTCACTCACCTGCCTGTGTCTCTGTCTGACACCTTGCCCACCACGAGCAGCTGTGGCTTTCCTCCTTAGCCTGTGAAGAGCCTGAGTCAGGAGGCTTTGGGCTCACTTTCTTGCCTCCTGTTCCCCTGGAAGAGAGCAAAGAACAGCCAGGAGGGGCACCTGACATTCACAAGGTCCCTCTGGTCTCTTGACCATAGCATTCATGGTTTTCTCATAATCACTCTAGTTGTGTGAAACCTAATACCCTTCAGCCAGTAGAAGGCCATATCTAAACTTAGACATACCAAAAAAGTCAGGCTCTTGTAGAAAACACCTTCAAAATAAACTTCTTTAATTGACTGCAAAAAAAAAAACAAACAAACCAACTTGTAGTTTTCATTAACATCTATGAAATTACAATGGTTTTACAATACCTTTCTGAAAATTCTTTAAATAGGTAAGCATTTTCAGTAAGATTATGGCGCCCTCAGATATCACAAAATGTCCAATATGCTTGCTATGCCAATAGAAATGTGCATGTACATATAGAAAAAATATACTTAAAAGTGTTTGTACATGTCTCTGAAGAAAGATGTAAAGTTGTGTGGCCTGGTATTGGCTTTAAGTTCTTTATGTCTCTATATATGCAATTTTCTAAGTGTCAAAGCTCCTGAATTTATAACTAGGTAGTATATGTACTGATACATTCTCATGTTTTCTTTAATGATAACCTCGAAATCTTGGCAAAATGCCTCAGATTTTACCTTTATTTTCAAGGGAATTTTTATTAAGTGATGTGATATATTTCACATTGCTGTTTTCCCAGTGTACTTTTGGCCTAAGCATAACTCAAAACAGTTTTCCACAAAAACAAAGTCCCTCCTCCTGCAGCCGTAACTTTGGTGTGTGGATGCTTCACAGTACACTGTCCTTGCTTGTTCTCACTGCAGATCTCAATACATGATCAATGGCCATCTATCATCACCTATTTCTTTTCTCACCAGTTGAGAAATCCTGAACTTCAAATAAAGTGTCTTCCTAAAGAACAAGGGGTGTCTACATATGAACACCCCCGCCTGACTTTACAGCCTTGATGTAATTAAAGGCTCAAAGTCAACAGCCAGTGGTCCTATTTGCCACTTATAGGCTCAAACAATGTGACTGAAAACTATTATCTGGAATGTGAGTGTAGGATGTCATTAGTATTCCCAGTTCCTTAGGAAGGCTTTGGGTTTTTTTTCAACAAACATGAAAAGAAGAATTAAAAAAACAGGAAGTTAAAAAGGTATCTCTGTAGTAGAGAAAATCTGTTCTTCTAAAGCAACTGCAAACCTGCTGTTGCTTTGATTGCAGAAATATCAGACACTAAGACTTTCTGTTAAAATCTCCACTGCTTAGGACCTTGGGTTCACCGGTGACACAACATTCCACAGTGACAGATGTGCACTGAATGGGAATTTCTTTTTAACCATAAGCTTTTTAAACAATGTCACATCAGCCTGAGTCAACCTGCTCAAGATAGACTGCTGTGAGTGATAGAAACACAGTCTTTAAACTAATGCTTCAATTTCTGTCACTTCAGAACTTCAACTAGCAAGTTAATATTTGGAAATTTCCAATTATCAGCTCTAAAATAAGCCTTTTCTGAGAAGCAGATTTCTTTTTCACAGATGCCAGTGGAGTCAAATTTTTACTCAAAAGACTTTCAGACAGACAAAGGAATCTATTTTCCTTTCCCTAAATTTTGTTGGTCACAGAATTATTGAAATCAAAGACTAAAATAGTGTCTGCAGCAGCTTAAGTTGTCTGCCCTTTCATTAATTTCTGTCTTTTTGCTTGTTGTGCAATAGAAGACTAAGTAAAGGTCAAACTTGTGGCTCTCTAAGACAGCAAATCAGGACATTTAGTGATGGAGATTTGGGGAAAAGATTCAATCATGTTTTTGTAGCATAGGATGAGAGAACTATCCTTTCCTATTTCCATTAGATCTGAAGAATGAAGAATTAAAAAGACTATCTGCTAGGTCACCAAAACCATAGTAATATTTTTTACTGAGAAGACAAATCAAATAATTACATTATGCATACTCTGCAGGTAAATTAGCAAAATTTGTTTCATTTGCATATCTGGGGATGTACTTCCATGCCTTGAAGCATCACACTATTCCCCTCTGCTGCAATTTGGAGGTGTCCATTTTGAGTACTCTGCAGTAGGATGTATTACTCAACTCCTGAACATTAGAATAAGGCAGACAAAGCCTGCATTACTTTGTGATGCAAAATATTTTTAGAAGGTATCTTAGAGATATTCTAATAACATATCTCAAACCCAGGGGTTTTTGTTTTGGTGTCTGTCTTTTTTGGTGTTGTTGTTTTCCTATTAACCTCGAACAAGTGAACTGTCACCTAAAAACTAACAAATGGTTTCTCAGTTTACATAAGCTTTTCTCTGCCTAGGAAAATTGTTGTTCTCATTTACACTCTACACCATTATTTAGGATGAGCCCTTGCTCTTCTGGTTTTAAATGATGATTACATTTTGCTATCTACAGTGAAGTTGCTTTTGTTTTATATTAGCAGAAATGAAATCAGCATGTATAAATTTGAATATATATCAAAAGAGAATTGTTTAATCCATAACCACAGAAGTCTTTCTCCTGTAGCACCATTTCTATAGAAAGATTCAAACAATTTCTAGACCATATTAAATCATACCAAAAATCAATTAAGCTGTTTTTACACATATTAGTCATAATACTATTTGAACACTTCCAGTATCTTGTAAAGCATCTGAACAATATGATCATGTGTATAAGGAAAGCTGATTTCTCTTAGTGCCACCACAGTCTGTTGCAATTCAAGAGGAAGAGGTCCATCAGGTAAACTGCAATCATATTGATTAATGTGTTAAAAATTATGCAACAGAAGTATCAAATCTGACTGCGTTTATATTTACCCTTTTGCCTCAGTTACATTCAGGTTGCTTAACTTTGGTAAAATGAGATAACAATGAAGTTCTAAAGCACTTGAATTAAAACCCTGACAATGGATATTACATGAGTCAATTTCTTGAGCTAAAATAAATCAAGTTCTATCAGTAACTGTGAGGGTTCTAAGACATGCTGAAAAAAGTAGACACCAAGATAGTCCTAAAAACATTATTCTGCCTTTCCAAAGTCAGTGTTTAGAATAAACAATGTATTTTGCAGCATGTGATAATAAATTAATAAACCTCTAGTTTACAATAATCGCACTTAATTGCACAAGAAAATGCCAGTTTTTAAGAGACTCCAGATACTTCATTGTGAGATAAACGGAATTTTATTTTTAGGGAGAGATTCCTTTTTATAATAAATGTATAAAAGTGCAATATCTTAAATACTTACTGCATGCAATCTTTTTTTTTGTTGTTAGCATCACATAAAGTAATCTTATGCAATAATCTTTGTAAGAATACATTAGAATTTATTGTTGAATTAATGCATCTCCAACTGAGTGCCAGCCTGATCATTGCATTAACCACCTCATACAGGACTGCAGGAGAAAAGGCAAATTTTAGGTAACATTCTGGCAAACAATTCTCTATTGACAATGCAAAATGACACACTAAAATGGCTTATTTTGGCCCACATTTGCTGACTACATCCTTCAATTGACTGTAATCCAACTATAGTGTTATAGTTTTCTGAAATGCCTGTCCAAAAGGCTAATTGGAGCTGCCCCTGATTACAGGAACCTTCTGAAGCTATTCTTACTCAAAATTTGTTCTTAATACAGCCAGTATAATCAATTCTGGAATTATTACCAGAATTGAATCTGGTATGTCAAGCAACCTTTATGGCAAACAGGATAAAGGAAATCTACAGAAAAACAATCAGAACAAATTGGAGGAAGAACATGAAACAAGATTAAGCAGAAAGCATGTTCCTCCGCAGCTGTATTACACATCATAAATTGTTGAATTTTATCAGACCAATTTAAATTTCATTCACAAGGATCAGAAAATATTCCAGAGTGTACATACATTAAGCAATACTGTAGAAGCATTTTCCTTAGACGGCAGGAAGCAATTAATTGTGTGTGTTAATAATCTGTGTGATAGGTGACTGTGAATGGAGAAGGAGTGCCTTGGACAAGAACACAGTAAACCTTCAATGTCATGCACAGCGACACAGCATTTTAAATAAAATAGAAAACCTTTGTTTTCCCTTCTGTGAGATGAAAGCCCAATTTTATTTCTCCATCATTAACACTAAGTGTGACTTGTTAACATGACTACAGTTGCATTCAGTCCATGGATACAGAAACTTGTGATTCTTAAATGGGAGCGGAAAAGTTTTCCTTGCTCTGTAATTTCCTTTATTTTTTTTCAGAATAAAAATGCCCTTCAAAGTGGAAAGCGCAACCCTTCCAAGCAGAAATAGTGCACAGAGCAGCATAAAATGAAGGTTTTAGATACTACATGATTAGGTTTAAAAGGTGTGTGTGGGGGAGTATTATTCCCTTTTCCCCTCATTTCTACACCTTTCGGCCACACAATTCTACCTTTTCTACTTAGTCAGCTTAGCATTTGTTGGAAATATTGGTCAGCCAAACTAACTGAAAGCCCTGAAAATTGAACTAATAAAGCAGCTAAGCAAGAAGTGCAAAAATTAAGTTTGTGGGGTTTTTTTTTCATCAAGCTCATTGGCAAGCTGACAAAAGTGAGAGGGGAAACTCCCAGCAGCTGAAAACAGGGAACAAAGGAGGTCTCGGAGGGTAGCTCCTTTTGGTAGCAATGACCTATGAGAGGGGGACAGGTGCCTTGATATCAGATATTGATACCAGGTGTGGTACTGAGGAGCTGGCAATTGTGTATTTTGTGGCAATTTACAAATGCTCTGGAACTCCTACGTATTTGGGACAGTATCCTACAAAGTGCTTAGCAGTTGTGTGAGATGATCATAATATCTGATGTAAGGTTTCAATTACAACTATGCAAAATTTCTCACACAGATAATAGTTTCTACATCTATTTCATGTATCTAATGGTCACCACTGACACTGTATGTTGTTGACATTATCTTCACTGAGACATAAGATAAAATGTATCTTTCCTTACTAACTGATCCCCTTCCCTTACATTTTGCAACTGGAAATTTTAATGAGGAACTATTCACTCAAGTCCTTGCTTAGGCAAACTGGTTGCACTCTAGGATTCTTATGTAAACCGCTGTAATTATGTAAGAGAGAACAAACTGATTTTTGCACTGGCCTGAAATTCTATTTCTTCAGTAAAGAAGATGTGAGATCCACTGACTATTGAACAAAACTAGAAAGTAGCACACAGGAATCCTTCTGTTTTCCTGCCACAACACAGGTGAACAAGATCTCAGAAACATCGTGCTCTTGCAGTACTACTGCAATCATCCAATATCCTTACGGAATTCACCTCACCGTCTACAAAATCTGACTTTTCTATTAATAAGGTATGGGGTTTCTTTCTTTTCCCTCATGCTTCTGAGTGTCCATTGTATACAAGCCAAAAACACCTGCCNAGCCCCAATAATACTTAGAAAACCTCTAAATATCAAGGACTAAAGATATGGCCAAAAATTTTGTATTTTCAACCAGTAACATTTTCGAGGGGCAGTAACTGAACAATATTAGTTTTAAAAAACTCTGATTTTTGTCCCTCAAGCAACACACAATACATGCATTTAAATAACACTTTAAGAACAGCAAATATTATATTTATTTTTAAATACTTTAAATTTAATAATGTATCTGACAGTCCTCCCTCAAAAAACATTAAAATTGGTAAAATAAGGATTTCCTGCAGCATGGTAATGAGAAATCCAGCAACAGCTGACAACAACCCCTGAACCAACAGATTTACATTAAGCTTAATATGGCTGACTTTGTATTTTTGAATATTTTGTATTTTCAGAATATCTCTTTTTTTTCCCTGCAGCATGGCTACTGTGAAAAAGCTGAAGTGAATCTTACAGTAAAATCCTCTTAACCAATTAGATCTTGATCTCATTGTATTGACTACATCGAAAACTTTCCTGTCTGATTGATAGAACTCAAAATGCTATAGGTAACCAAAAGTCAAAACAGAGGAAATATCAGTAGCTTCTCTTCTTAAATGAAATGTATTGCTTTGCAATGTTTCTGCTAAACTAACAAACTAGACAGGGACAGATGACTTTAGTTGTTTAATGCCTATTAAATTTTAGAGTTTATGGTTTATGTCAAAAGTGGGAATGTATTTGCAAAAGTGCCAATTTCTAAAATTCTGTGGTTAATTATCTATACCAGGACATTTAAATTTCCTAACTTATGTTTCCTAACTTTTCTTCAAAACATATTTACTTTACCGATCTATTAAACAGAGGTAGGTCATGTATAGGCCTTGTTAATATGCTGTGAACACTTCACTAGTTCACTAATGTAATAGTCTGCATGATATCCATGCCCAGAGCTTCAAATATAGCAGCACATAATAATAAAATTGTGTGATTTTATTTTTTTCATGAGGATTAACAAATCTTTTTTTTTCTCCTAGTACTTTATTCTTTTGTGACAAATGTTTTACAAGGAAAGGGTCGTGAGATTGAGTTAATCTGAAAGTTTTTTGCATCTTACTCAAGTCTGGGAATCTAGCAGTATCTTTATATGCAGCCCTTTTCCCCCATGTAGAGTTTTTGCAAATCATGTAGTCAGTTCTGTCATCCAGCATTAAAACTCTCTTCTCCACTTTCAAACTTTAAAAAGTATTTCACAATCATGTAGCAGTATGATTAAAAATTACAGTCCACACACCTTGACAATTAAAAGAGACTGAGTTATAAAAAGTAAACTGCCCTTACAGCTGCATCCTACATCTGTAAGGACAGTGACAATTAATCTGTGAAAAAGTCAAGTTCAAGGTTTCTGTAAAACATATATTAGAGCTTTCTTGTGCTAGTGAACACCTAGAATACACAGGTTCCCAAGATGTTTTCCTTCCCCCCTCCTTGATTTCAAAGAAAGCACATAGAAAACAAAGAAAACACATATTTTTCGGCAAAGGTAAAAGGGTTTCTGTCTTGATGTTTTTGCCTTCAGCTTCGTTTTAGAGGCAGAGTCTTCTGGACTTAAACACTGGAAGGCATATTAGAAACCACCAATTAAAACAACAGCAACACCACCACCACCACAATGGAATATACTACAAGTGGGAACAGCTATATCATTTAAAATGTTTTTGTAAACTGTCACACTGCAATGCTGTGTTACGTGATTCATGTAATGCTTGCCTTGGCATGCCAAATATCCTTTTTTCCAGAACATGCTCAAATGATCTAAACATTGCCACAGGTTCAACTCGCCTAAAAAATACCAGAAAATAGCCCAGCGGCACACACTCTTGAAAACTTCTGCAATCACAATATAACTATAAAGCATGAGNATACAATGCTTTGAAATATTTCTACTTTTCCAATAAAGCCTATTAGAAAAGTAAAAGTAACCTAATGCGAATCTCTCAAATAAAAAATAAACTTATATATTTAAATCTTATTTCCAATTTGAAATATAATGGTTTAAGTTCTCTAAGATTGTTTTCTACAGCTGTATAAAGCCCTGGCAAAATTTAAGCTTTGTTCTGAATGTGAATGACCTCTGTCTGGGTATCTTCAATTTACTTGTACTTCGGAATGTGCAAATGATTTTATACAGCACGATGCTAGTACCGCTCTGTACTACAGCATTTTGTTTTGTAAATAAAAACAA
>VYZS01081104.1:5080-18454 GCA_013400695.1 Neodrepanis coruscans | reverse complement strand
TGATACCCACTTAGTGTGCAGTGATACAGCTACAAAACAGTCAGTGCATGAAAGATTCTTTTTAGGTAAATTCAGGATCTATTCCATAAAAAGAAAGACAGCATAAACCAAAAATTTAGGTGCTTAAAGCATAGGTCTCAACTGCTGAGGGAGTTAACCTCTTGTCCATTTATGGGCAATTTTAGACAATGACTCATCTGATTTACTTTGGATGCCTGCTTACTATAGGCCCAAATGTGCTTATCTCATTACCTCAGTGATGAGGTTTCTAATAACTGTGAAAGGAAACTCAAATTACTTATTTACATCTAGGTATTATTCACATCTAGGTATTCTTATTATAGACATGTAGATTTAAATCTCACTCATTAAGTCTCATACAATGAGAGGGTAGAGAGTTAGTTACACAAACATTGAGAAAATATTTAGAATGCAAGATAATTGGGGAGCAAGTGGTTAACTATTATTATTATCTATGTGTTCAACAATAAACTATTAA
This sequence comes from Neodrepanis coruscans, assembly GCA_013400695.1. Lineage (NCBI taxonomy): Eukaryota > Metazoa > Chordata > Aves > Passeriformes > Philepittidae > Neodrepanis > Neodrepanis coruscans. The sequence continues at coordinate 17,955 of VYZS01081104.1, read as the reverse complement.
CTGTTCACTAGGAATTCAATGAAATAACAATACGCACAACATCAATATATTACACTTGCACATGACCAGTTGAAAAGTAAACCAATATATGGCCTGTTCTTCCATCAGTTTAGCTGTTGACAGGCCCATTACTATCTGGCTTGTATGAGTGAAGATATTCCTTAGGAGACTTTGTCTTGAGACAAGAACAGGAAAAGTTTTCTTTCACTTTAAGTGAACCTTCCCTTTTCTGGATCTCTGGTTCTTGGAGAGAAAAGCAGCAGTGTATTTTGTGTGATTTAGCATCAGGTTTTCCTGAAATACTTGTGTGCAGAATGAGTCCCAAGCAGAGATTAACTCATGAAATATCAAGAATAAAAAGAGAGTGAGTGATAAAATATTAGGAAGATTTATGAGCAAGCAGATTCTTGGATTAAACACTCTTAAAAATCCAGGCTAATACTAAATGTTTGTGAATTTTTGTGACATTACTTTGTTATTCAAAACTTTCACTCACCTGTGACATCCTAAAATGTTCATCACCAAAGTATTCTAGACAACTTGCCAGCATGAATGAGAGCAACATATAACTGCCAGGTGTAGTTCACATTAATTGATTCTATTGCTCAGAATGAGGTCTACTCACTGGAAGGAACAATCTGGACACACATTGCAGGACTGATGCCCTCAGATAGTCAGGTTTGTCTGCCCATCCATCTGAGTGACGTCTATGGGTCACTCCAGGTAGTAATCCTCAATCATTGGTCTTCCAAAGTAACCAAGGACTGCAGTTGAAATCTGTCAATATATGACAGTTAATGTTTGGACTCAATGATATTCAGGGTCTTTTCCAACTTAAATGATTCTCTGATTCTATGATTTCTGGGAGTATTTGCTGCATCTGTTACAGCTATATGTTCTACTTAATATGGCATTGTATCCATGTATCAGGCTTGCACATCTACTGCTCAGTTGGTAAGGGGAAGTTGGAGGGTGTAATCTGGAATCCAGACATTTCCAAATTCCATTTTTCTGAATATGTGGTTGTCCATATTTTCAGTGTTTTGATACAATTGCTGATGGGAAAATTGTTTTAAAAAGTATCTCTACTGTAACATTGCTAAGGCTGGGGCCTGTGGTGAAAATTTGGAGACATATTTTGCGACTAAGATAATAATACCCTTTCCCTCTCAGAAATATTTCTTGTATAACTGAAGTTATTCCAAAAACTGCATGTGCAGGGAAAATGGTCTGGATCAGAAGATCATTACCAGAGTTAAAAGAAAAATGTTACTAGGGGCTGTGATTATGGGAGATGTGTGCCCAGGTGACCAAGAAAGCCAACGGCATCCTGGCCTGTATCAAGAATAGTGTGACTAGTAGGACTTCCGCTGTACTCAACAGTGGTTAGGCTACATTTTGAGTTCTGTGTCCGGTTTTGGGCCCCTCAGTTTGAGAAAGATATTGAGATGCTTGAATGTGTCCAGAGAAGGGCAATGAGAATGGTGAAGGGACTGGAGCACAGGCCCTATGGGGAGTGACTGAGGAAGCTGGGGTTGTTTAACCTGGAGGCTCAGGGGAGGCTTTATTGACCTCTACAACTACCCAAAAGGATGTTGTAGCCAGGTGGGTGTTGATCTCTTCTCTCAAGCTACCAATGAAAAACCTGGAGGCCAGTGTTGAGTTCCCTTCCTAGACTTAAAGGTTTAAGTCTTACTTCTTCCTGAAGAATACATGATTTCCAAATTAAAGAGAAGGTAATGATGATCGAAGGATAGAATGGATAATAGTATTCATTTCCGTCTTGTTTTCCATCCTTGTTTTTAATCCAAGCTTTTGGGGCTAGGAAAGGGAAGTCCAAAGGAATACATACTCTGTAGCTTATTGCTTAGTTTAGTCCCTTGAGAGAATAAAATCCTGGATTCAAGATTTTTGCTTCAGGTTTAGTTTTGGTTCTTTTGTGAAGCAAATGTTTAATGTAAAATATGCTGTAGGGGGAGCCTAAGTCTCTTTTAGATTACATTCTACCTGCAAGAAGAGTCAAATGCTGCTCTGTAGGCTTCTAAATCAATTATGTGCCTTCACCCTTTCTAAGTATTCTCTGTTCATAATTTGAAGGGGGAAAACAATGTATGTTTTAGTCAGTACATCCTTTTCATTAGTTTGTCAATTCCTGTAGTGTTTTATATAGAAGGCGGTAAATTCTCTTCTGGAATACTGCCAAGTAACAAGGCTGGTGGAGAGAATAATATATAGCAATTATATAGTATTGTAAAACCTTTCAAAATTAAGACTACTCAGAAAGAAATGCCTTCTATAGGAAAAAGAAATAACAAATATTTTCATCACCATTCAAATTAATGCAATACAAATTTGTAAAGTAGACAGAATAACTTTGGAAAATGACCTTTTCTACTTAAAATACTTTATATTGCAAATCTTGTTAAACCTTGTTCAAATTATCTGATTGCTTAAATTGTTTTTATTTCTCATTTCGTGTTGTGGTTCATAAATCACTAAGGAGTTTCTTTAATGTAGATATTGGCAGTGTTTTCAAAAATTCTTATGTATTAAACAGATTTCTTGTTTTAGAATAATTATTAAGAAATTATGGGTAAAACCTATATTACATTTTAGATATTGATGAAGATGGATTAGCATATTCTATCTATAAGTTACAAAGTTAGTTTATTCATTAGAAGCTGAATACTTCTCTGATCAATTATTATAGTATGTTTAAGTCTTTGTTGAATACTTGTATTTATACTGAGTTTATACTGAGTGTTGAGTTCAACAAGGAAAAAATCCTTCACACTTGTATGTGGCATCCAAGAGTTTATCCCTAAAACAGAACTGGCAATTGTGATAGGTAAGGGATGTACAGACCCTCTGGTTCATGGCCACTACAAGGAAGAATGAGGCCCAGGGTTCGTGAGGTGTCCCAGAGCATCCAAGGATAGAGACTATACAAGAGGGTAATGAAGGGGTAGAAATCCCCATTTATTGTGTTGCCTGGAAAATGAGATAAGAAAATTGAGACAAACACACGGTTTTGCAGAGATAAATGGAAGAACAACTTTACTGATGATGTCTGATGATCCAAAGAGAAAGAGAATAACAATCTCTTCATATTTATAACTTTCTTAGTGCCCACCCATCATACCATCCAGCTAAAGTCCATCATACTCTCATGTCCCTTAAGCATCCAACAGAATTGTCTCTTGTTACCTGTCTCCTCCCAGGCCTGCCTTTGGTAGGCCTGAGAAGCCTAACTCTATGTTTTGTCTTACTACTCTCTTATCTACACAGAAGAATGCAAATATTTCTTGAACACAGGTCTTTCTGGGCCTTTAATATTCTGAGTCATCCAGCTACCTAGCTAAAGTGAATCCGAAAATATTAAGCATACCCCTTAAGGCATCAACTACAAATTCAACTTGCTTTTATACTCATATTTTGTTTTGATTTATCACAGCCAATAATTAAAACATTTAGAGGTCACATAGTATCCATGGCTTCTTCCAATGTCTTTACAGCTGTGGCAGGATTACGAGATTCTAATGTCTGATGTTTACATTCTTTTGCCATTGTGTCATGATCTAGGCATGTTCTACTAATTATTCTATAATGCCATACTGGTATTAAGAAATTTTCACTAAAAATGTTTCTAAGCTATTTAGAAAAGTTTTATATCCCAGAAAAATACTCAGTATAGGTCTAGATTAATCTGGTTATCTATGCTATGCAACTATGATTAGATCAATTAGCTTTCTTAGTTGTAGAGTTGCAACAGTTTATCTGGGCTTACCTGACTAGAGCATACCCAGTGGTCAGAACCTTCGACAAAGATTATTTTTCATGCTAGGCACACTGTCTCACTATACCCCAAAACTGCAGAAATCCAGAGAATTAGCTATGTAATAGAATTTGAGAATTTTATACCCCACTTACAAATTGTTTGAGAAACAACAAACAATCTATATTCTTTAAAGTGGGCATCATTCTGTTAAATTTTTTTTTTCCAGAGGGAAGCATGAGATCTTTCATAAGATTGTAATAGTAAGATATTGTACAGTAACTATGTGTAGATATTTTTCACTTCACATTTCAGTTCAAAGGTTTGTTGACTGATAAAACCTCATGTTACTTAAGCTGTGTTTCCAGAGTCAGGTTAACTTTCTGTCTCTCCCAGTGAAAACAGTAGTTCTGCCTTGACACTTATGGGATGCGAAATGGTCATAGATTTGACACAGGCTAAAAAGTAAACATTTTTCCACTCTGGGTTAATTTTGCTAGGATCAAGCCCTGATTCACTTTGCCACAAGGCTGTAACTATTAGCACCAATATGGAGAAGAGGCCAGCACAGAAGTGGGATGTCTTCATATAATGGCAATGTCAGTTCAGGTTAGCCTCAGCTGATGGAGATCCAGATTGTATCCATGATTATTATCCTTGAAAATACAGAAATTGCCATCTAGCATGAAACTGAACATTATTCCTTCCTTGCATCCCAATGAGCAAGAAATCAGGCAAAGGGAACAAGAGACCTGCATGGATGAATAAAGAACTCCTCTCATTACTCAGGCATGAGCAGAAAATATACATGAGATGGAAGCAGGATCAGGCCACTTGGAGAGAATTTAGAGAGGATATCAGAGTGTGTAGAAATGAGACAAAGGAGGCCAAGGCTCATCTGGAATTAACTCTGTCCAAAATTGTCAAGGACAACAAGAGGGTCTTTTTTCAAATACATCAGTAACAAAAGGAAAACATAGATAATATGGGCCCATTAGTAAATGGGGCAGGGTGGGGGAGAAGGGGCTGGTAGCCAGTAACAGAGGATACAGAGTCAGAGTTACTGAACACTTTTTTTGCGTCAGTCTGCACTGAAAAGACCAGCCCTCGGGAATCTCTGACACATGAAACCAGGGTAAAGGAAGGCTGTAAGGAAGACTTTCCCTTTATTAGGGAGGATTGGGATAGAGAAAAACTGGGCAAGCTTGACATGCAGGAGCCCATGGGCCCTGACAGGATGCATTGACAAGTGTGGTGAGAGCTGGTGGACAAAATAACAAGGTCACTTATGATCGTCTTTGAAAGGTTGTGGTTATCAGAAGAGGTGCCAGAGGACTGGAAGACAGCAAATGTCATCCAGCCTTCAAAGAGGGCAAGAAGGAGAACCCAGGGAACAACCAGACAGTCAGTCTCAAATCAATCCCTAGAAAGGTCATGGAGTGCCTCATTCTGATTGCCATATGTATTTATGCCATATTTATGTGGGAACATGTTAAATTAGCTTAGCTATTTAAAACTAAGATGAGCAAGTCTCAGTCTTGAGGAAGCCTCATGCTCTTAGCAAGTGGTGAATGTTTTGAATGAATGAGCCAAATCCAGTTTGAAGACAACCTTGGAGAATTGTGAGAATGTAAACAAAGGAAAGCTAAAAGCACGAGAGCTAAAAATTGTTTTTAAAAATCTAATTGGCCTTTGTTAAATATTTCTGCCTAATTGGCATTGAGATAAGCATTTTATGCAGATAACTATCTCACAAAATGGATAATAAAAAGGGAGCCCCGCAGAGAGAAAGAAGAGAAAAGACAAAGAGCAGGAGATTCAGAAGCTTAATTCTGTATATTTTTCCTCGTTATTTTCATCGTTGATTCCTTGTCTATAAACATATAGAGTCAGCCTATATATAATGTGGAGTCTCATTCATATTCGAGAACTGTCTGAATGCAATTCTGTGCAATGTGCTCTAGGATGACCCTACTTGAATAGAAGGATTGGGCCAGATGACCTGCTGTGGTTCCTTCTGACCTTACTGTTCTATGATTCATTTGTGATTCTGACATGTCAATTAAAATTGATAGGGATATTGGCAGGGATGTTATACCTTGACAGTCCAATGTGGCTGTGCTATCATGGTTAACCAACTTCATTTCCTGCCTTCTGCCTTCATATTGGGACTGAGTGTATCTCTGTATCTGCATCCACTACTGGTCAAAGTCCACTATATATATATTTTTTTTTTTTAAGAAGGCTGCAGTTGTTATAAAACAACAAAAGAAAAAGGCAGGTTTTGCTTGAAAGCATGTGATGCTTTTCTATATTCTTATGGAAGGATTTAGGTTCAGAAGTAAAAATTTAAATCTTAGATTTGATCTTGCTTCGTGTTTCCTTTCCTAAAAAATCTTTGTTTTTTTAAAATATAAAAAACCCAAGAAAATGTTGGTCTAAATCCAAAATATGAATTAATCAATGAACAACTAAAAATAATTTTTTGCAAGGAATTTTTTTCCTACACATCACTACCTATTTTTGTGTCACAAATCAAGAAAAGTACTGATCAGAGTGCCATGCTGCTGCAATCAATTCTATTGTTTACCTTTATATTTAACAGCTTTATATTTCCTCCTTTAAATTAGTTTCTCATTATTCTTTTCATGTGGAAAAGGGAGAATGGAATACTTTTCTTCTGTTTTCTTGGAATCATATTTAGTAGCTCATTACAGTTCTTACAGTTTCAGTCTTTCAAAGTGTCTTAACATTTTATGTAACAACAAATAATCAGTAGCATCAGTTTCAACTGTAAAAAAAGACACTGAAAATAATTTTATCTGCTTTTGTTTTAATTGTTGTCTTCTAACACTGTTTCTTCATTTGTTACTCTTCTAGAATCCTTGAAAATGTTATTGTGCGCACCTACAGTCATCTGTACTTTATCTATAATGCTGAAATAGGAGAGATCCAGGGTCTGGTTTCTGCTGTCAACACCAAAAGGAATGTGTAAGCTGATATTCAAGAGCCTTGGAGACTTGTCTCACCTGTAGTAGATTCATCCTGTAGTGGAATAGGTAGAGGGGTCCAAAGCACAGTGAGACAGGGAGCTAAAACTTAAATAATGCAGATAATTAGGAGTTCCATAGGAAAGCTTAATTTCAGTACCTGTTGTTTATCATTCCAGGTATTACTGTATACTTATGTAATCAAAAGCTTACAGTGTACGTCTGGGAGCCTATATGCCAAAAGATGAACTCTGAATATCAATCTGAGGTGTAAAGAACATGAAAACCAGCCAGGAAATAAATGAAAATTTGTCTTTATATAAAGTAATTTCCAGCAGAGATCTTTATAGCTAATCTGCTACTGCTCACAATATCTAACCAGGAGGATAACTGAGAACTTAGAAGTCATACTACTATACCAGAAGATGGATAGTAATTATATAATTTATTAAATTATTAAAAACATCATTGAAACAAACCAACAATTTATAAGATTGAAAATGCAGTTTGGCTCAAGGGAAGGGATGATATCCAGCTTTTTAAAGGAATTTTGCAGAGTAGTTAAGTCATTATGTACTTGGGAACAGTGATCTGAATGACAAAAAGGTACTCAATGGCGATTGTATGTGAATTTTTTTTTGCACTGTGCAAGATTTTAATAACTAACTTCTTTGTAAATCCTGGAAAGTTCAAGATAGAAAGACAAGTAACATATAAAAGTTATACTTAAGAAATTATTCATTAAGGAGTTTCTCTGTCCTGGGTGTTTATGATAATGAAAACACAACAGTGGCAATTATGCTTGAAAGGTCCAACTGAGATGTCACCAGTGGATATAGAAACAGATAAAGAAAAGAAAAAGCATGTTTGAAATTAATCAAGAAAGGACAGAAAAAAATAAATGAACCGTGAAACATATTTAAGTATCATAAACATGTTCCATAGTGTTGATTTTTAATTATTACAGGGGCTATACCTCAAGCATAGACTTGAGACTAAAAAATGAGTATATTTAGTCAATGAAACAACGGAAAATAAGGTTTCCCTAAGAGAAGAGACAGGAAATCTATTCTTTCCCAGCAAAATGATAAATAACCTACCATTAATGTCCCAATGGAAAATGCTACAGAAAGGGCATAATGTAATAGATTATTCCTGGCTTTCCAATAAACAGTAAAATAAAAATAAAATATATATATAAAGAACTTTGACCAAAACAACTTAAAAAGACAGAAAACCAGAAAGGAAAGAGAAAACCTGTATATACAAGATTTTATAATAATCCCTTGCCATAAAAGTATAATGTTTCACTAAAATTTTTGGCACAGTCACTCTGTCTTCTATGGAAGTACAATTGCTTCTTATTTCAAAAAGAAATCGTTATTACTTCAATAAAGTTAGGCTGAAATTTTAAATTCTTTCCTGCATCTTAAAATATGTGTGATTACAGAATTGCCTTCCCAATTGTCTAAGGTTAAGACAATACCTGCCAGGGAAATGTCGTGGGTCGGAGAAGGGAAATCGTTACTCCCCTTCCCGGCTCGGTCCCGTTTGGAGCCCCACGGGTTGGAGCGGAGTCCACCCCCGGTGCGGCCCGGCGGGCGCGCTCCGGCGGGCAGCGTCCGATGAGCTCTCGCTGGACCGTGGGGGGTCCAGGGGAGAGGGCATGGGCCTCAGGCCAGGGTGGCCCGAGCCGTGTCTCTCCTCTCGGGCGCAGCGCCAGGTGGCTGGGGGAAGCCCCGGGCCCCGAGTGAGGGCGCGCCTGGAGCCCAGCGGCGGCGGCACTGCACTGGCAGCAGCACGAGCGCGGCTCGGTGCGGCGCGGCCGCGGCAGTGGCAGCCCTGTAGCGGGGGCCGGTTTTTTCCCCCGGCAGCAGGGGAAGTGGTGGCGCAGTGACAGCCACGGTGGCAGCAGTGGTGCCAGCTCCTTGCCGCAGCGGCGCGGGAAGGGCTGGCCGCCAGGGTCGCCCGTCTGTCGCCNTTTTTTTTTCCTTTTCCCCGGGGGCGAGTGGTCTGGCTATTATCGGCGACTATTACCAGGGTTCAAAGACCACATCTCTTCCATCAGCACTAAATCCCTTCCTGGGGCTATCGGGAAGGGGAGGGAGGGGGGCACGTGTGGTTTCTAATTTTCTTGAGTGTTTTTCCTTCAGTCAAAAGCCGGGAGGAAGCTCGCGCTGCTAGGGGGGTCCTCAGATCGGCCACGTGCTCCCTCTAATTACCCCGGCGTCTCTCCTGGATCCCAGAAAGAGACCAGCACTATTTCCAGAGCGTCCTCATCCCAACACAGGCCCTGGGAAACTTAATTTGTCTGTTTTGTTGCACTTTATTTGTCGGGTTTTGTGTGTGCTCGAAATAAACCGTGATATTCGTGTGTTTTCTTCATTTTTGGGTGTGTCTGTGGCTTCTCTTGGAATCTTTTGTCCAAAATCGTTAAATTTGTGGTAAAACCACGACAGGAAAGGTGATAACCTTCCTGGAATGGAAAGAAACTCCTCTTCCACTTTACTATACCCTTAGAATCAAGGGGCTTTTAGTAAAAAAAATGCCAAAAAACAAAGCAACAACTATCGACTAATATATATATACAATAATAACAAAATGAACAAACACTAACACTACAGTAACAAGAAATATCAACGCAACAAACCCTACAACTCCTCCAGCTCCCCGCCTGGCCCATGTATTTTTCCTCAGTGTGGTCACAGCTGTGGGGGCCCTGTCCCAGGGATTACTGCTGAAAACCAGAGTGCTGAGCTGGTCACCCACAGAGATTTATTGTCCAGAGTAAGGGGAAGGGGGGAAAGACAGGCAAAGTCCACCCCCCAGTCCTCTTATCTTCAGCACTCACTGGTGTTGCCCACCCCTTTTCAGCACAGCCATTTTAGAGTATGGAATCTCCTTGCCACTCAACCATCAGGGCCATTAGCTCTCAGGCTGAAAACGGTGAAGTCTTCCATCCCACCCCCACTGAGGAATTCTGGTCTCAGTTTAGTGGGTTGCCTTTTCCCTTCCTCATTTTGCCAGCTTCTCATGGTATTAATAGGAAAATTTCACCAAAAGGATTCTAACCCATAACACTAATGAAGTAATGAGAAGAGGCAGCTTTATCAGTTTTCAGAGGTATGCAATTACATTTCTGAACAGAATTTGTTCTTTTTTTTTAAGAAGATTTAGCACCATTGGTGGGGCCATCTGCCTGATAGCCATTATTCCTATTAATTAAAATGCCCTGTTACTAGCTTTAAAATTGAGTTCCCTGTACAAAAAAGAAACACAGAGATGGTGGAAGATATTTTGATTTTGGCTTTACAGAAACACAAATGGTACACATACACACTAGAGAACTCACATTTTCAGATTTGAAAAGAAGTAGGAAAACATCATGAATAGGGGGGAAGAGGACAGTATAAGTTTAATTTTCAGAGAACTATTGTGGTAATTACAACAGCCAGAACATGGTGAAGCTGACCTCATAGACAATGCCCTTACTAGCATCACTAATTATAACACTTGTGACAATGTTACAGGAATGATTATAATTGGCATTGCATGATGAATTCAAGAGGGTTTTTTTCTAACTTCACACTGTACCAGCTGTAACCTGAGGAAAAAAGGACATTTTTGCAGTTTCAGTGAACTACCCAGTGATTCTGGAGATTCTAATTTCTCTATAATTATCAAGAAAAGTTTCTGCTGATTTTGTTCTTTTAATTTTGACAGACTTAGGTACATGTGGCTTCTAAAAGATTATTCCGTCCCAGCATCCAATAATTTCAGGCATTTAACAGCATACTTTGATGAGAGATGTCTGTGATTGCTTTGATGCATAAAGTTAACTCATCATTTAGCTAGGAACAAACAAATAAAAAGAAGTAGGGTTTTTTTCACATAAAAAAAGTTGATATTCCTGTTTCATCATTGGTACACATGGACAAGCCGATAGCATTTTGTTTTCCAAAGTATCAGCTGTTCGTATTTGCCAGAAAGGTTCGGAAATATATGCAGGCTATCCAGCGACTATAAGTACACTGAAAATTTATTTTCAGTATTGAAGCTCTTTATTCCCATGAAATATTTGAAGAACCCTACTGAGAGCAACCAAAAGCCCACAGGCAAGTACTTACAAAAAAGAAAGTAAGACTAAACTAAGTGCAGAAAAACATTTCACAAAATATTTGCTCTCAGCTTCCAGCTATCAGCTTACCTATATGAAACAGAAGTTGCATTTGCCTGGGTGTACTTAATAGCTCTTGACAGAATTTCCTCCATGAGTGACATTTTTTAATAGTTTATGAAACGATTTATACTTGTGTTCTGTAAAGCATCAAATGGCAATGAACTCCCAAATTGTATTTGCTGTGTGTGAAAAATATACTGAATCAATTGTCTAGGTTTTGTACAGTGAGTAAAAGCTTTCACTATTTTCTAATACCTTCTCTGTGTCATCCATGACTTTATAACCTTCTGCAGTATCCCTCTCAACAGCTAGCTTCTCTTCAGCTGATGTCTCCTAACCTAAGTGACCTCTTCTAATACAGAAGTGTCTCCATCTGATTCTCCTTTTCTCCTTATTTTATACCTTTCTTGAACTAGTTGCAACAGGCTGTAATGGAGGATACCTCAAAACATGGAACCATGCAAAGAAATAGGCAGAAGAACAATCTTTATTATATGCCTAGAAGGCAAACTGCTTTGCCACCAGTTTTGAAGAAGAAACTTTTCTACACATCCATAATATAGTAACAAAAACCACACCTACAATATCATTACATTATTTGCCTTTGGAGTATACATTGTCTGCATCTTATCTAGCCATATTCAAATAATAGCAGAAGTTGTGCTCAAGAAGAAACTACAGCATTCTGACATTTTTTTTTCAACTCAGTGGAAAGAAAAGTAGGACTTAAATATTTTCTGATCAAGAAATTTTCTTTTAACACAATTTCAGAACCATCAAAAGTTTTATGGTCATGCTTCACTTTGGTAGGATTAAAGCCCTTCTTTGTTGCAAGGTAGTACTCCTTTTGACTGTAACACTTCAGCTTTCATTTTTCTGCATGTTAATTATATATAACAATATTAAGATCAAAATCCAAAAGAGGAAGGTACTTTAATCTTGTCAGAATGAAAATTTTCAGTGTCATCTGAAAAAAAAGTTAGCAGTTTGCTAAATTTTCCATTAAAATTAATTTCCATAAAACACTTGGACTTCAATTGATCAATGCACTTTCGAAGAATGTTGTTCCCAGATCAAACATTTGACCAAAACTACTTATTGTCTCTTTCCTACATATAGATGCTGTCAAGAAAAGCATCTTTCCTGTTAAATGAGATGCAGAGAGACTGAAACACTTGAGGAACCCTCAAGGACCTTATGCTCAAAATTCAGATGCTGAAACCTTCATCACAACTTCTGTCTAAAGCTTAAAATGCCTGAAAACTCCATGAGGAAAGCATAGGAAAACTTTCTTTAGAAGTTTTAGATACTATATTCTTAGTATTTAATTTCATCCCGAACCAGAGGTGACTATTGTACAATGAAACTGGTAGAAGAGAAGGCAGATCCTTAACTCAAATAAATTCTACATTATATATATTAGCTTGAACTGATGTAGGAAATAAGCCTTAATGAGCAGCAGTATTCAACACGACACTGTCTCTAACACAGGATTGGTGTGAGTCACTCCTCTTCTTCCTTGCTCCTTTTTGTAGGCTTTTGACCTATTGCTGAATCTCACAGGGCAATATGCAGAATCTCACAGAAATATGCAGGGCAGCAGGAAGTAGACTGTAAAATAGATGACCTAAACTATTCTTGGAAGTTAAAAGTAGCAGGCTGGGACAGTGGGAGTACTATAAAAATCTGATACTCATACAGCTTTATGCTAAAACAGCAGACTGAAAAATTCAGGGCTTTAGGGGCTGTTTTTAAACACGTTTGGGTGTATTCAAAGCTGCAGAACACCTGATGTGACAACTTTAAAATCATAGAATCATAGAAGGGTTTGGGTTCAAAGGGAACTAAAGGTAGAACTACTTCTAACCTCCCACAATGGGCAGAGATGCCACCCAGTAGGTAAGGTTGCCCAGGGCCCCACCAAGTCTGG
>VYZS01081101.1:0-20791 GCA_013400695.1 Neodrepanis coruscans | reverse complement strand
ATCCAAATGAATTTAAAAATGAGAGTAATAATTGAATAGTTCTTATTATTAGTTTCATTTTAAAATTAATTAATTGAGACATATATTTGCCAGGTAACTTCTACAAATGTTAGTATGCTACTTGACATTCCTTATGAATTTACTAACATTAAAAAAGCACACATAAATATTTAAGTGGAGTCTAAGTTTCGTTTACCAGATACATTTTTCATATTTGTCTTGCAATATTGACTCATCCTTGAGTTTGTTTAAGCCCAGAATTCAGAATTTACAAATCTGGTCACAGAGTAGCAATATAATCATATTAAGTGAGATACCTACAATGACTAAGGCTATCCAGGTTGGAAATTCTGAAATGTTTTAAATAAACTCTTCTTCATTCTGTTGTAATAACTTGGAGCCCCTCTCTACCACCTTAGACTTACTTTGCCTGTACCTTCCTTGGTTTCTTTCACTTCTACATCTATTTCCGTGTTTTATTCTCCCCCAGCAGCCAAACTATCTGGGTTATTTCATATGAATGCACCTGTTCAGCCTTTGCACTACCGGTACCAGAAAATTGGCTTAGATTCCCAACAGTTTATTCCCTACCTGCAGACTGCAGATCTTAACATGATTTTTCTTCTTGGCACTTATCCCTGTGTCCTGAAATTCACTGTAGGTATACAGCAGTCCCCCACAAAACTCTTCTATCTATCTCTCTGGTTGCTTCTCATGTATTTCTATCAAATAACTTCTTCTTTCTGCAGTACCATTTCCCACGGTCTGGCATCACAAGCTGTCCAAGAGAAGTGCAGCCCTGGCCCAGAGGATGCCCTGGCCTTTGGCTCCATCTCATTGCACCTCTCTGCAGAGATGGAGAGTGGAATCCCACCAGCTCTCCAAATGACATCATACATATGAAGGCAAGCCACTTGAACCATAACCTTTGGCCCTCTTCCCAGATACTGGGAGGGCTTTTTATGTGGTTGTATACGAAGAAATGCTGTTCAAGTGAGAAGGAGAGGGAGTAGCGACAGATCAGAGGAGAGTGAGAAGAGAGAAAAAGAAATAGTGAATTTTTTGGAGGATTTCTTTCACAGGAATGTTTCCCGAAGAAACAAAGACCTAATTGCAGTTGGATTTTATCTAGTGTAATGCTACCAAGCTGCAGTTCTACTAGTAAAACAACTACACAGAGACACTAACTGCTGATCAGACATTTTCACAATTATGTTTAGAAAAAATAAATACTTAGGTAATTTTATGGGAGAGATGGTTCTGAATTTGCAAGCAGGTTAAGTTTGTCTTACAGACATACTTAAAAAAAAAAAAGAAACAAGAAAACATTGTGAGACCATTTTAACACATTTGGGGGAAAAGAAAACGCAGCAAACTCTTGTCCCTTATTTACATCTTCATAGAGTGGAAATTTTGCCATTAATTACAATCAAAATAAGATCTGGCTCATTAAAATACAGCCCGTGATCAGTATCCTTAGGTTGCAGCAGTTGCTCAGTACTTGAGAGGAACAGATTTCATAAAAATATGACCTATGCTTAAAGAGTTCTGAGGTCTGGAAGGAATAGAAAGTCAGGACAGAGGCACATGAACCAAATAAGGACTAAGAAAACGAATTGCTGAAGATCAAGGGAAAACCACACTACTAAGATTGGCAGACAGGAATCATGATGAACACAGGATGCCTATTCACATAACATTTGACTCAAGCCAAAGCAATTAAGTTTCTCCATTCCACAAACACTAAATTTTCTTCTAAGAAGTACTTATATTTAAAAACAGATGTTTTTAAAATAAAACTGTGTGTATAAATTTAAAATAGTGTAAAAAGATTATTTACATAAAACTGTACTTCATGAAGGTTCAGTGAAAAACAAGCTATAAAAATGGAACTCCGTGAAATGACTTTTCAAATCTGTTAGAGTAACCTTGCCTTCATTTAAAATACCTTGTGATATCTTAACCCAGAATTATTTGAGCAATAACACTTTGAAAATACTATGTCAATGGAGAACATCAATCAAATGCATAGCATAACATATAAATTTAGCCTTGTATAATTCTATTGTTTGGAAAGTCAATCAAACCTAACAATGGTAAGTGTTAACAAATCAGGAGTTAAGGAAGCAATTTATAAAAATGATCAAATATATAAATTGCTCTCTTTCATAGTTTATATATAACTGTCCAACTTACCAGATGCCTGGATATTCCCTGATTAAATCATAAATATGCCTTCCTTCCAAACAGATTTTAAAAAACTGGTAAGCACTTTTGAGCAGTAGACATGGTCTGTCTTTGTGGACTATCTTCAAATGCAGGTAGGAGGTTTGCCTATAACTTTTCTGAGCAGGGTTATGATGTCTTGCCCTGGGTATGTGGAAGAAAAAAAAAGTATATCTTATATGTCTGTGTACAGCTGCTTTTTTGGTAGTGCCTTGTCAGACATATATGGGGTTACACATTACTATACCTCTTGTTAGAGCAGATCATGAAAGATTCTCACCATACTCTCCCTGCAGCCTGTGCAGTAGGTGATGTGAGTGTAGTTGCCTGTGAACTCTGCTGACTCCTGCTCAGGCCTGCGGCTTCGCAGTCATGGACAGCATATCCAGGCCTGGGGTCTGGTGTGGCTATGATAATGTGGTGATTTTGGAGCTTTCTGGTGTGTTCTCCCTTCATGGGAGCATGACAGAGGAATGCTTATGGCAAGGGGCACTGGCTACCCTCCTGAATTTAAATGTGCTTTGGGGATGGTTAGAGAATGGAAGAGGACAAGAATCTAATACAGAAACAATAGAAAACAGCTATCTAGCCAGCTAGCTTCTTTTTCCTCAAGCTGTTCTTAAGAAGACTTTGTATCTGTATAAGACAAAAACAACATGCTATTACACTGCATATAGCATGGAAGAATCCTACAATGAATTGCAAAGGCTCAAGAGCATTTTATCTTTAACTTCTAATAAAGTGAACCACAAAGGAAGTACCATATAAGGAGTTTGTAGTGCATAGTAGCAAGTGCTTTATTCATTGCTGATAAAATGTGCTGCCAGTAAATGTTTTATGAAATGGTCATTTGTGTTAAAAAAAAAAATTAAAAGACACAAGAACTGTGAAAGAGGAAGAGAGAATATGAATACAAATACGAATGGGATAGGCCTGGAAAAACCATCTACAGAAGAGGGAATGGTATTACAGCCAAAGATAAGTGCTGATATTACACCAAAGTCTTCCTGTGACACTTTTTCAGGAATACTTCTGGAGAATGTTATTGGACTGAACTAGGTCTTATGATCCTGAACTCTACTTTTAGCTATGCTTTTCAGATTCTCTTGAGTGAGTCACTTACACTTTTCAGTATTAGTTTCTCTTTATCTACAGTAACAGTAATGAAATTATCTCCTGCAATTTTATTAGTCTTTCTTTTTCATACTGTGTAAAGTAAACGGAAAAAAAACATAGAAAATAGAGCAGTGTTAAGTAATAATTAAATTTCTTTCTCTGAGTGAAGATTAAATAGATCTATGAAGTTTCTGATTGCACAGCCTTAAAAGCCTGCAGTGATAGGGACAATATCTCCAGAAAAACAATTCTAGTGTTTATTTATACCAACCATATGAAAATATTTCCTAGAGTCTAACATGAATCTCATCTAATTTAATTTAACTTAACGTTATTATTACTTTTTTCTTTGTCAGACATCAATGCAGAAAATGGGTGGTAGCTTTCACCCCTTGCAACAACCTTAGAAGATGTATCTGCCTCTGGCATGTTTTCTTTCTGGACACAGAAGTCTTTCCTTTCTGACCACGCTCTCCCATGGAACCTCTGCAAAACAAATCTCTGGAATATGCCAAACTGTAGCTCATCTGAGCTTTACAACACTGGCACACTTTCCATTCCCACCTTTGGATCAGTAATGGAAACATGGAAGAGTACCAGATACAGGATAGATTTTATGAAGATCTCTATTTAATACATTACATTCTCATTTTGACAGGGTCCTGATGAATGACAGGAACTCTCTGGATGCAAGAATCTTACCATTCCTGTAACTGCCTTAGTACATCATTTGGTGAGGACTGGTCAGAACATTAAAACAAAAAAGTATAAAAACACTTCCTAGAAGCCTTTTTCCTTATTATTACCATTCTATTTAATAACCATATAAACACTCTTCATTTTACCCCAGTGCATTTTCAGAATGATTGCTTATTATTCGCCATGTCTCCAGTTACTGGAAATTTGTTCTGTCCTCTGGCCTTTCTGATTTTATTTCTGGTTATTATATTACTGTTTTACACTTACTTGCACCAATTTGACAGAAGTAATTCTTAATTCCCATTTTATTTCAACTTACCATCAATCTTATGATGTAGCCCCACATATTTTTCACTACATTTACCTACATTTCTATGGGAAGACACAGAAAAGCAAAAAGTTGTATAAAAAAAAAGCACAATAAAATTAGCGCAAAAAAGAGGTTGACTCATTCCACATTATTGAGAAAGGAAATAAGAAAACGAATATTTAGCTAAAAGGAGACAGGAATAACAATTCAAACATCATCATGTGTGTTATGTCCACACATCCCAAATTTATCTCATCAATGTAGTTATTTAATTACAGTACTTACATGTGAGTGACTTTACTTAAACTGTTGAAAGAATGGGCCTCCAGACTCTGAAGTGTTTCATCTATAGAGATGTAGCTAAACACCAGCAAACAGAAAAATAGACACGTCTCAGACATTGGGAAGCCACTGCTTGTGCCCATCATGCCACTTAATTTTTCCTCTCATTACTTTTCTCATCCATCAGTCATGACACTGTGATACACACGTATAGCATCTGAGGGACACTTTTAAAATCCTTTTAAGGATTTTGATTTTGAATGATGCTTTAGATGTACACTATACTGCAGAATACAGTAAAACCAAAACACAACATTGTTAATAAGCAGCAAAAGCAGACATCAATATTTCACAGTATAGCATCATATTTCTTCCCTTTTCCTCAGTTAAGATCACTTTGGAGTTCTCTGGGGGAATCTAGACCTCAGGTAAATTGGCATATTTCTCTATATCAAAGAATTAAAAAAAAGGAAAGAAAGAAATTAAGATGGTCGTTGGGCATCACTTCAACTTCTTCTCTGTAGAGAGACAGGTCATCAATGCAATTAGTGCTTTGATACTGCTAAGTAAAAAAAATGTGCTAAAACATGAATTTAGGGAGAAACTCTAACCATACAGGGAGCATCATAGAGGATGTAAGGAGTAATATGGTTCAGAAAGAAAGCTAGACAGCAAGCTTAAGAAATATTTGCACACAGTTCAGACTGAGTAGTATTTGTACTGCTGGTGATCTATGGAATTTGACCAGAAAATAGGGTCAACAGAGTCTATCCACCACCATTAGGCGAATTATAAAATTGTAACAACTGACAAGGCCTTTGAAGTGTGAATAAAGTTGCAATACAACTAACTAGAGCTGATTTTCAGTATAACTGACTTACTATTTGGGCTCAAAGGTCTATTTCTGTCTTTCGAAATATCTCAACTTAAAAATTTATTAATAAGGGAATAGTATTTAGGTGATCTATTACTGTATTTTATTTACTTTTCTAATAATAGTTTAGATCATAATTTGTAGATATTCTAAAAATTGGATCCTTGTATATTTGTATAATTATTATAATTATAAAATTAAAATGTTAAAATACTAATTTTATAATTTTAAAATAATCATACTTAAATTATTAGAATATTTAATTTAACATATTAAAGTAGTAATTAAAATATTTAATACTGCCTTTTGATGTTCTTGATGAAAGTTGATTAACTCAGCTTTTATTATTTTGCATGGTTACACATATCCTGAGCAATTTGATAATTATTTTAAATACACAAAATTCAGTTGACTATGAGTCTTACACATCAATTTTAGATGTCAAAAAGAGACTGTCACATGCTGTCTCCGTTTGAGATGGTGAAAGGGTT
This sequence comes from Neodrepanis coruscans, assembly GCA_013400695.1. NCBI lineage: Eukaryota > Metazoa > Chordata > Aves > Passeriformes > Philepittidae > Neodrepanis > Neodrepanis coruscans. The sequence goes on along the minus strand of VYZS01081101.1, from coordinate 14,793 downwards.
AATTAACCACTACTTGGATGAAAGGTCGTTAGAGGGAATGCAACAAGATTTATTAAGTTTAAAAACCAGAATTATTTTATATATATAATATGTATATATGAATGATGCCAGCTGTGCCTCCCCCACACCCAAGACCATACCCCCAGCACATGACCCCAAGAAACCCAAAAATACCCTGGACCCGGCCACCAAAAAGAACCCCCCAAAACAATTATTGAAAACTGTGACACCGAAAAAGGATTCAGCTGTGGAGCAAAGTGCAGGGTCCCTCCGCTGGGGAGGGCAGCCGAGGTGCTAAGGAATTCAGGGATGTTGGGACGCAGAGAAGTCGCAGGAAACGACCCTTGGTTGGGTTGAGAAGGCAAAGATTTCTACACAGGGCACCTGGACCGCCTCCAGCACAGCGAAACCATTTCTTTTGGGACCGCTCCAGGAGCAGAAGAGGGTGAGCTGCGTACCTGCAGGAACCTTTAAAAGGCTTCCGAGTCCTGCCCTGTGCCATCCTGACTCTCCCAATAGGAAGAGGCTCCAAGATGCCAATTCTATCAGCCTTCTGCTGGTTTACATCATCAACGTGGCAGCTTCTATGCCGATACACGTGGCTGGGGACCCCCCGTAGCAGAGTAGCTACTGGGGTCGCACAGTGCCACTCTGGGAGAAGTGCGCACGGCCGCCCCACTGGGCCCCGCAGTCCAGGCAATCGGGAAGCAGCTGTGCGTGGCCGCCTCCCTCCGCCACAGAAGGTGCTGCAAGCGCACCTCCCCTCACGGCACCACTCATGGCAGCTCCGCTGCCCGACCCCCGCATGCGCTGGGTCAGGGCCGCTGTCCTGCTGTCATTGCACTGCAATCCTGGCCCACTGCTGTTGGTGGCAGCCACCCGGGACAGGGTCCTGCAGCCCAGAACGCCCAGGCCCAGTGCTCCCAGGAGCTGGAACCACGTCCAGCAGCACCGTCGGCTGGGCCATCTCTCCTAAACTCATTCCAGGGAAAGAGGAAAAAAAAAAATGAAAACAATGAAAAGGATTCAACACGGTTGCACATCACAGGTACTTCCCGGGCACTTAAACCATGACACATGCCTTTCCTCCTCCTTAATCAGTAGATCTACAAAGACCTAGAATCATATGCAGCTTAATTTTACATCAATTCTAAAAAGCAAAGACGATTTCTAACTCCCTTTTAAAGATTTTAATTTAATTTTTCCCAATGACAGTATCAAGAGTAGTAATAGTAAAGAGCAAATTAAAATATGATCGTTTAACCCAGGTAGGCTTTTTAATACAATCAATTATGGATCAGATTTCTAATCTTTTGTGTCAATTTTAAAGAAGAAAAGTCTTTATTTCTTTCAATGGATGTTAAAAAACATTTAATATGCTTTAAAAAATTGGAAAGAACACTTTGTGACCAGCGCATTCTTTAACAACCAGCAAATGACTAATACCACTAATTGGATGGGAATTTATGTCCTTTCCAGACTGGAGCTAAAAGCATATTACCTGAATTACTTTTAACTCTTTGATCATAAGATTTATTTTGTATTGGTTACTCTGGAGATACATTCAACTGTCTTTCAAAAGACACCAGAAAAGTAACAGGTAGAGATTGCATGATTATCAGATCCTCTTTCAAGGGTAATATTGCTTTTCCAAAGATATTTGCCTCTTCCAAAAGGAAGGAAGATAATAAAAGAATACAATAAAAAGGTAATTTCAGTCTGTACCTCTGTGATTGAGTGTTGCAGTTATATTTTATGTGAGATGCTTTAATTTGGTTTTCCTGTAAGTAATAATGTCTGTTGCCCAGGAAACTGGTGTTTCAACCTTTAAAGAAAATAAATTATTCTATTTTAACAGACTCTACATCTTAACATACCAAAAGGTAGGTTATATTAATGACATATTATTAATGACAGAAAATGAATTTTTGACAGAAAATGAAATTAAAACCAGATAATGAACAAAGATTGAATCCTCATGCCAGGGCTAGAAAGTAGGAGAGTACTTTTTGTGTGCTCTGTGGTCAAAATGTGTTGCCTTACATCAGGCCGGCAAGTGGTTTTCTCTCATGTATGAGAAGAGGCAAAGAACATTCGTCCTCTCCCTCACCTCTACAGCCATCATGTGCCTTCCCACCATGACTCATGTTACAGTTTTACTATATACTGCCTGTCTTACACCTGATCGAGGTATTGTTTTATATCTTTCAACTGTGAGATGCAGTGGGAAAGAAATAGCTTAAGTTCTTCATGTGTTGACATCTGCTCTTCTACTTCATAAGCAAATGTATTTGTGTAAATTAATTAAACCACACCATCATTGATGAGAGGGAAATGAGGAGTTTTATTTGCTTTAGGGTCATCTAAATAAACACCCAAACCCCCAAAAACACATTGAAAATCTCCTCCAATATAGGAATCTAAAATAGAAACATGTACTAACGATGCATAAACATTTACTTCTAAGTGTTCAGACTGCCTCCAAAATCCTTTGGGCTCTGCCTATTGAACACATAATACTACACATTAAAGGTAAGAAATAAAAAACATAGTAATCAGAACTGGAAGGGTTTACATGAGAAGAAGATGGAAAGCGTGTTTAAATTCCCATTTTGAAGGCATGTCACAATTCAACACCTCCTCTCCCTACCAGCTGTGTTTAATTTGCAGGATTTCAAAATGCCTTCAACACCCATCACAAATGCATTGATAGCTTAAACATCCAATGCAGAGTTTCAGAGAAAGTCTGTTGCAGATAACACTTTAATCACCATTGCCCATTCAGAAAGAGCCTGAGAGCACAAGATTTAAATCAGATTGACATATGGCAGCAGTCACATGGCTTTCTTTTCTTCCTTCTCCCTCTCTCCACATTTCTTTGCTTTTTTCCAGCCTCAGCATCACCTGTGTTGCTGCCCACCAGCTTCCACTCTGTTCTCCTCTACTGCTCATGAAGGGCATCTTGGTGACGTGTGGGATACTTCAGCAGAGGACAACCAGGAGCAGATAAGGCAATGGAAGCCCTGAGTTGAGACTGTACTGTGTGGTCTGGCACTGGGGAGCACAGGAGTTGTGGGAGCACCGTGGTGCAGATGCATGCTAGGTATGGAGAGCCGTGTGGTGGCGCTGGCTGCAGGACAGTAGTGTGCAGAGGGTGTGAAAAAGCACTGTGTTGAACAGGAAAATTGTGCACGGGGAAAATGTACTTTGCTGTGGGATGATACGTTGTAGGGAGAAGCTCCGGAGAAAACACTTCAGGGAGCTACAAGTCAGGTGTCTGTGAGGTACTCAAAAGAGTGACTACAAAGCATTATCCTAAGTCCAGGGAAAATGCTCCTTATCCTTGACCTTAAAAATACTGAATGTTCAATGTCCCTAAGTCAATAGGAAACCACAGATAAAGCCTTTCTTCCAAGATTTAATGTATTTGCATCTCCAAGAACGTAAATAAAAAATTTCTCTTGTCTTTGAATATCATTTAGAACCTTTTTGCATTTCTGACAGGAATTGGCTTTGCATTTAAGTATGTAATTTAAATTCTTTTTCTTTCATTTCTGTGGAAAAGCAGCACAGGAAAAAAGTCTCTACTTCTGGCTATCAAGAGTACATATATATGCATTCATTTATGAGAAATTGTAGATCTAAAATTTTTGTTTAAAGAAAGTTCAAAAAGAGGACAACTTCAGTAGAGGAAAAAAAGTATTTATTTGTGGAAATCATATAGTAGAAACCATATAGCAGAAAGAAGTGATGTGTTCAGAACACTAAACATTATCTGTATCACCCATTTGAAACTTCGTAACATTTTCTAGATGAATTTTCAAAACAAGAACTGATCTGGCAAGTTGCATTGCTTATGCAAATTATGAGCTGCGAGAGGCAAATGAGATGTGGTACACTAGAAGCCAAGATATATACATAAGATTTGTAGTTAAAATACAGGTACTGGTTCCTTAACCTGAAGTTTATATCAAGAACGTAAAAATTCAAATCTTGTGGTAGTAGTAATGCTATAAGTAATGTCCAGACAGACACTGACATTATTCAAATTTCAACTGCTGCTTTTGGGGTTTTTGGAGGCACCTAGAGAAAAGTTCACTAAATTTTCCAGATGAATGCCTGCTCTTTTAAATATTCATAAATACTACCATTTTAAAAGTTGAAAATCTGAATAGCCTCTAAGCAATGTATTAGGTGTCACTGAAAGCCAAAGAAGAGTTAACATCCTTTTACACTGAATCAAACTCTCTTCTAACAAAGTTTGCCATATTTATACATGATACTATACATCATATGAAGGAAGTTCCCCTCCTCCCCCACCAAACAAACCCCCAACAAAGAATACACTATTTGATTAAACCGATACGGTAGATTAGGCTGTAGATATTCAAGAACAAGGATTATAAGGATTTTAGAATCATTACTTCAATACACCTGGATGAAACTATAAAATATAATTAGGCAGACCATGTTCCCTCAAAATCCTTTTTCAGGAACTCTTAAATTGTAGTCCATCTCAGTTATTCAGTCAAAGTTCATACAGAGTGGAGACTTGCAAGGAACATCAAGGGCAAGAAGAAGAAGAATTCTTACTGCTACATTAGAATTGTTATGGGTTAGGTTATGGGGGGAGAGGGAGTTTGTCTTTTAAAACTTTTTTTTCATTTTTCTGAGAGGGGAACAGGTGAAATGGCTGAGCCTCAGTGCCACACAGCTGGACCCCCTGTCCCAGCATCCCGCAGGGCGCAGCAGGGCCACACCAGGGTGATCAGTGGCGGAGTAAGACTGGGGAACGCAGTGGGCGGGGATGGTGCCATTGGTGTGCATGCCCTGCAGAGCATGGTGGTCTGATGGTCCCGCATTCCCCATCAGGTGTGGAGAGCATGAGGCCAGCCTGGCCCGCCGGGTGCAGGCGAAAACGGCTAGATCCCTGTCCAAGCACCTGCGGAGCGGCAGGGCTAGGAGGGGTGGTGACCGGTGCCCCATGGCACTAGCAGGTGGGGGCAGCAGCAGCCCCTCTCACGGCGGCCCAGCAGCTGCTGTGACCACCCATGGGCAGTGCCGCCGGACCACTGCACTGGTGGGGAGGCGAGTGGCAGTGACATCTCTCAGCGGACAGCAAGTGTCCTTGCGGGTGGTGATGCTGGTGGCCCCTGGACCCCCGGGTGCCCCACGGTGCTGGCAGGGCAGCAGCAGCGGCCCTTCTCTCAGCAAGCACAGCCATGTTGCAGCGGGGTGAAGTCTCAGAGGGGGGTTGCAGAGCCCAGTGCCGCCATCCAATGGAGAGGCGGCACGCACCAGAAGGGTGCTACGAGAAAACCCAAGAACAGGCACCCTGGAAAGGCAGCAGGGATGGAAGTTCTGCCTCTTTTTGGCTCCCTTCGGCACTGATAGAGGCACAGCTCCCTTTTCTCTCAGCTCCCTTGACAGGATCAGCAGCACGGCGTCATCGCAGCTCTCTCCTTCAGTGTGGGCAGCAGCATGCCATCACCGGAACGTGGGCAGTGCCAGCAGAGGAACCACGCAGCGGTGACAGTCGTGGTATCTCTCCCTTGGGTCCTCCGGGGTTCTTTTCACTGTCATTTTTTTTCAGCAGCTCCAGAGTGGGACCAGCACCATCCTTGTGGCAGCTTTCCTTCCTTCCCTTCCCTTGCTCCACAGTCCAGCAGTGGTCCAGAGCAGCAGAGTTTGTTTTTTCTTGTGGTTATTATTGTCAGGTTATTGCTTGTAACTGGTTTATGCTCATAGTGGTTTCTAGGTTTTATTCCCCATTATCAATAAACTGCTTTTGTTATTGTCTTTCTATAACATTTCTCTTTGCTCCGTAGAACCCTCTACTGTCCAAACCAGGACAAGAATAAAAGCCTAAACAAGAAAACAGTGGGTCTCTTGCTGAATGAGTTTTATCTGAAGTGCTCAGATGAAAATGAGAATCAGACTGATAAATACCTAAGCATTCGGGTTGGATCCTAAAGTTGGGTCACCTTTGAGCAGGTCGTGGACTAGAGACCTCCTGAGGTTCCTTCTAAATTACATGGTTCTGATTCTAGAGAGTAAATATAGTGAGTGAGATGGCAGAGAAATTCCCTGCATCACATAGCCATGCAAGGGATCACAGATTATGGGCCAGCCACCAAGAACAAACAAATCTGGGACAACTTTTTCTCAAAACTGCTGACATCGGTGAGCAAGGGTAGCTGTTGAGGAATGCATTCAGTGCAGGTAGCTGCAGTGCAGTGCAGTGAAGTGGTGTGCAGTTGCAGTGTGAGCTGCAGGTTGAGCTCTAGGTGGTGGGAGCCTGAGATAAGGGATCATGAACTGCTGACCCTTTGCACAACAAAGGGCAAAGGGACCTGTGGCACCAGCCAGGGGACCAGACACTCAGAGAACACAGCAGGAGCCAATGACCCCAGACTTCGGCACACTTAGACCGTGATGGTAGGAAAATCCAGGGATTTCTTTGTTTGAGGTGCCTCCTTGGAGGCATCCAACTAGATCTCTTATTTGGTTATTTAGTTATTGCACCAACATTAAATTATTTGAAAGATCTGGACATCTGAGACTCTGCTATAGGAAACTGAGCAAGTAAGGAAACCTGGTCTGACTGTGTGGGTGTGGGGTGTGTAGCTCCAAACGGGCCTCAGTCCCAGCTCCAGGTGGTGTTGGAGTGACCTCCAGAGTGGCTCCTGGATGGGAGAAGGAAGATTCCCTAATACAGCCATCTTCAACAAGGGTTGATGTGAGGCAAATAGGTGGAGGCTGCTCATTCCACTTTTGTGGACTGTATCCATGTATATGTTTGTACACAAAGGGAATGACACAATGGAAGTCTCTGTCATATCACACAAATATTAATATTTTGGTGACAGTCCATCTCTAGTCTAAAAATGCCACATGGTCTCCAATGAGAAAAGTTACAAATCATGCTGGCAGCTAGAAACAAATTTTCAGCCAGGACCAGCAAGTGAATATGTTAATTTGTTGAGTGAAAAAATTTCCCATAATTTGCAAATGGAAAAAATAGAAATTTATATTATATTATATTATATTATATTATATTATATTATATTATATTATATTATATTATATTATATTATATTATATTATATTATACCTATTAATATATTATATATTATAAAATATAAATATGTTATTATATTATATTTATTAATATAATATTTATCACATCAACTTCCATAAAGGTATGGTCTTATCCTCAAGTGCCTAGAATTCCTTCCTATATCTGGTTATAAACAACAGGATTATTACCTGCAGTTTTAAAATGTAAATGGCGAAGTAACGAAGGTTACTTCATTTCACAAGATTTCATACACAAAGACAGAATTTTGGAGAAGGAGAGTGATTTTTAATGAAATAGTTAAAAGAATAGTATGAGCAAAAGAACAAAACTTACATTCTAGAGATGTTGGGGAGATTGGAAAAAGCATCACTTGGAATTGTTCTTAGATGAGTCTCCATAAACCTCCTAAGAAATAAAAGTTTGGAGTTAATATCCTTTGGTAAGTACAATTTAACATCAAAAAGTCCTATGCAATTTCAGCTCTGCTCGAACATTTTTATTCTTATCTTCCCTTTTTCCAGTGTTGTCTTCTTTGCCTCATTTCTACCCATTTTCTTATGTGATTTGCTTTGTCTGGTGTGCTCTCTTGATCTGAATTACAACTTTCTGCATTGTCTCTCTTAGGAACTCAGTGGTCAGTGGTGATGATGGACCTCCCAAGACTCCAGAGCATGACGAGCAAACATATTTACTCATTGAAGTAAATGAAGCATTAGGAGGATAAGTATTCTTTTAATCATTCCAGGCTTCACAAAGTTATTCCACCCTCATTCTAAGCAAGAAATTCAGGTATAGAAGTCAAAATTGAATGAGAGCAATTGCATACTACCTCCACAGAATTCTCCATTTTCCCTGTAACAAAATCAACATACTTCCCCCTAAACTTCTGATGTGGAGGTGGCATGTACCTTACCCATCTGCAGGAGATTTCAGAAAAACAGGCAAAATTTAAGGGAGATACTTATCAACAGTCAAGTTCCTCAAAGAATGGATCTCTAGCAGACTGACTACTCTAAAAAAGAAAGGACAAAATCTTTTGGAAAATCAGTCTCTGATATCTGTTGAATTTACAGTTACAACCTGTCATTGTTGGATTATGTAACCTTTGGTTTTCCGGTACGGTTTGGGAATATACTTACGTAATTTCTAGTCAATGAAAAGTCTGAAGAACAATCAAGAACAAATTATAAACTTTTCCTATAGTTGCTATTTAACAACAGTTCAAGAGAAAAGAAATAAACAAATTAGGGTGATTTTCTAATTCTGTTTTTTGTTTCATAATGTGATGTATCTGCTTACTATATTTGACTTACACAGACAAAAATATTATCTTAAGATTTATCAAGCTTCTGGAACTAGCATACAAGAAATAAAATTATCTGTAGAAATTCCTAAAACTTTTGTCTTAAATAAAAATATAGATTAAGAGAATGTATATTCCTACAATCCCAAGGAAAGTCTCTACTTCCCAATTATACCTCCCCTCCTCCACATAATTGTTACAAGAATGAGTAAGGAGAACGTAAAGACTTCTACATTTCCAACAGTGGGTTGATGTTTCTTCTGACCTCAATACACGTGACTCCAAATAAGCTGCTGATTAGGGGAATTTTAATTGGTCCAGAGGCATACTAGCTTATTCCCGTGCACCCACAGCACTGTAATGCCCATATCAGTGCTCTCCCATCCTTCTCCCTCTTCCATCTGATTCTACTGCTTCCTTCTATTACCAGTCCTAGACAAAAAAATTGTGGAAAACAGCTGCTTACTTCAGCACAGCCTTCTGATCTTATTGTTCTGTTTCAACATCTGCCCGTATTTCCAGGCTTTTGAAGAAGCTGACAGTGATAACTGTGGCAGTTCTGGTTTCAGAAAGATTTTAACAAGTTTTAAAAGTACAACATTGGTGATGATGACCTTGATAGGCTGGAGAAATGGGCCAACTGGAACCTTACACAGTTCAACAAACAGAAAGTGCAATGTCCTGCACCTGAGTCCAGCACATGCTGGGAGCCAAATGTCTGGAAAGCAGTTTTGCAGAAAAAGACCTGGGGTTCTGGTGGACACAGACGTCAGCCAGCAGTAAGGCTCTGTTTACCTACAAAACGCTGACTCACAAATAATTACTCCCCATTCCCAATCATTACGGAAACTAGTACTTAACCTATTACTTACAAATTATTCCATTTTCTAGAAAAGGAAGAATTTATTCACCATCCTAAGTCTCTTCTTGACCTCCTGCTCTTATGTCAGACATTCATCACACTCCATGAATTAATGAAGTCAGACCCATCATTCATGAACTACATGAAGTAAGTTCACATTAATCTTTTATTAACATACTTGAAATTTACACATCCTACCAGAAAAGCCTGGAAATTCTGGGTAATATTTATGAATCAATTATATCAAATTAGTCGTATTATGAAATGACTCTGCATTTATAAATTTCTAGACAAGACTTCTAATATGTCAAGAATAGACAGGAAAAAGAAACATACCCTTAAAGGTTATATTTTGACTGAAGGGCTAGTAAATTTAACATATGATCTGGAATTTGGAGTATCATATTTCTTCCTATCTGCTGTGGTTTAAAGATATACCCAGATTCTGCAAACATGACAGAAAACCATAGGGATTACAATATGTGTTTAAAAACAAACTTAAAAATAAAAGAGAGACAACAAAGTAGAGGCAGAAGAAGAAAAGAAACAGACCCCTTTCTTACAAAAACTTAGTTGTGTGGGGAAGCAACATCAGAGATTGCCAGTAAAGCTAAAAGTCTCCAAGTTCATGTAGCACACCTACTACATAAACAACACTTAACACGAGCATTTAGTATATATTGACAAATTGGTGTTTATTACATCTGTCATTCCTCAACTACTCCCTCTTTTAACAGATTGCTGATTGACTGCAAAGCAATAATGATTATGCAGACCATGAAACGGAGCCAATGAAACAGTCCTGTGGCCAGAGCCAAACTTTTAAACCACACTTTGGGTACACCCATGTCATGGTTTTACCACTAAAAACAAGTGATACTGGCAAGAGATGTCCAAGAGAAGCTACACACACATACCCAAAAACACACAAATAACACAGTTTATTTCACACACACAGAAAACTGACAATAAAGTGCAAAAAAACAGACAAATTATGCTTTCCCAGGGCCCCTGTTGGGATGGGAACCCTCTGGAATAGTGCTGGTCTCTCTCTTGGGGCTCTGGAAGAGACGCCGGGATTATTAGAGAAGGCCCATGACTGACCTGAGGACCTACAGCAGCACGAGCCTCCGCTCGGCTTTCTGAAGAAAAACATTCAGACAGATAGAAACCGCGAGCTCCCCCCTCCCCTTCCCTTCAACCCCGGGAAGGGATTTCAGTGCTGATGGAAAGATGTGGCCTTTAAACCCGGGCTATGGCCGCGGAGNCGCGCCGCCGCCGGCCCCTGTGCGGCTGCCGGCCGCCCCGCGTGGTTGCCGGCCCTCTGTGCGGCCGCCAGGAAAAAAAGACCAGTTTTAGTTTCATCCCACGACAAGCCACCACAAAGTTCCAGTGCTCTCTGAGAACCTGTGGGCTGATAGATTACTGCTAATTTGAAGCCACCTCCTAAAATAATCCGAAACTTGCTGAGAAAAATCCGTGCTTCAGTCCCTGTTTGCCAAGTGTGACTCTGTGGATAATTATTCGTTGAGGACCATGAGGCACCAGTGGCATGTAGAAGGCTGTGGGATGGATGGTAATTTTTACGAACAGAAAGAGGTTGAGAAAATTCTCATCCAGAAAATCTACCATGGTTCAAAAGTGAGAGTAATTTCAACAGACTAACTTTAGTTTAGCCCAGTCAACCTGCATATAAAGATCAAAATTTTACCAACTGTGTTAATACACTTGTTAGGCCAGGAAAGCAGAAAATTTTGGAATTTAAAGCCAAAACCAAGAAAGACAAGGCATATCAGAGCTTCCAGCCTGCTAATTACTGGCATCAACAATAACATGCAGTGTGAATAACTGAGAATTCATTATATTAATGGACTGCTATCCTTCCTGTCCTGCATGCATTAGAAATTTTGTTTAAACCTGAATATTTAAGCGTGGAAAATAGTATTCAGTCCAGTGTCCAGCCATTCACAGTACCTCAACAAAGAAAGTAAGTTTTTTCAGGATAAAGGAATCAAATTTACTGGGAAAACATGCATTAGTTTTCCAAGTAACAACTGTAACCATAAACAATTAAATATTTAATAGTTTTACTTAATATCCTTCCTATATTAAGGTGAAGACAGCACATATTAGAATGTTCAATAGCATTTAATTAAAAGAATTGTTCCTGTGCTAACCTGAGTGCTAGTGTTTATTTCTACCCTTATTTTCTCATTCATTTTAAAAGCCTCAATAATCCAGGAAGAAATCTTTAGACATTACTCTATAATATATTTCTAAAAGAAGAACCTGATGTCTGGGTTAATTTTCATTATAAACGCCCTATCAATACTTGCAAAGATACAAAGGCATACAAATCACAGTTTTGCTAAACGAGTTAGTTTAAAAATGGCAAGAAAATGCTTCGGCAAAACTTTTCAAGGTTAAAAGGATGACACTTATTTTGTGTTTCTTAGACAGGTCAGAAAGTCAGTTTGAAATTTTTAACATTTTCCTTTTGCTTTGATATTTACATCAAAAGTTTAGCCTGTATGTTCCTAAAAGAGGTGACATTGCATATATCACAAAAAGCAAATATTCATTTCTTATATCAAGAAAAGGAAACCCCCAAAAACTGATAAGAAACATATTAGACTGCTTATGCAGAATTTTTTCAACTGGTAATGTAAAGACTTTCTTGGCCAAAAAGCAAGTATTACTGATATTCAGCTAACAACTGAAAAAACACCCATTTTGACTCTCTTCTGATCTTCTCAAATACACTACCAATACCACAAGCATTACCCATGCATCTAGTAGATAATAATCTAGAGTCGAAGAATCACAGAATGATTTGGGATGGAACATACCTTAAAGATCATTTACTTCCAACATTCTTGCCACCTTCCACTAGACCAGGTTGCTCCAGAGCCTCATCCAACCTGGCCTTGAACACACCCAGGGATGGGGCATCCACAACTTCTCTGGGCAACCTATTCCAGTGTCTCACAGTAAAGAATTTCTTCCTAATATCCAAGCTAAACCTACCTCCTCTCCACCCAGCAAAATTTAATAAAACTTCAGCCATGACTGAAGATAAAAAGTAATGTTATGAAGATTTAGTAACAAGATAGCATGATCAGCCACAGGGCTTGGTAAAACATATTGACCAGCTCCATTTCACACATATCTGAGCCTTTTATACCTCTTTTTGTCTATTCCTCCTTTTTTCACCCAATCCCCTTCCTCTGCACATTGCTTTATCAGTTTGCACCTTAATGCAACATTCAGGGCCCCTAGGTCTACGTCATCCGTCAGCTGCAAAGTCCAGGCTGGTCCTTGTTCGAACTGCAGATTCTTGATAATTAATGTGGATGACCAAGATGGCTTCTTGTCATTATTTTGTCATTCTTGTTCTTATTGTTTCTGTGAGGTCTGTGTCTGTATGTTTTGTTCATTGCAGCCCTTTTCCTTAGCATTCCACTGGATAGTGTCTTGATCAGATAACCTTAGGGAAGCAGACACTCTCTCCTTTTACATACCCTTAGTGATAACTTTCGTGATGGCTCTGCATAACATAGCAACACAGAATTACTCTGTATACTTTTAAATTTTGGATGTCTGAATCCCTTAAAACAAAACCCCAGGTTTTCAACATCCTTCATTTAATCAAGCAATGAAAATTCATCAAATACCCGCCCCCATAAAAATACATGTTGTAATGCAAATGGAAACATTTGCCTAACCACAAATATTAAACTATTAACTTTAATTATTTATTCAAATATCTATTAAATAAATTCAACATTCATGCTACATTGTATTTCCCAAATCTGCCCTAGGAAGAAAGCTGTACAAAGCATGTCACACTTAAGTTCAACGTATCACTTATTACATAAACTAAGTTTTCCCAGGTTCGCACACTTTTTCTTTACCCTTGATCATTTCAGAACACAACAGGCTATGAAAGAACTTCACCTTACATACTAATTTGGAAAACAAGTCTCTTCTCTTGCATGAATATAAGGCTTGATAGTTCTTTCTTCCCCTTGGACTTTGAATTTACACACACAATCCTCATGGTTGCACTGTCCCTTCTCACAGAGCATCAATGCCTTCAGACTCTCAGAAACTGTCAGTAACAAGAGACCTGACCTCATGCTCCCTTAAGTGGCAGAGGAGGAAACCCTCCCTGCTATGCTGAAGCCTGCCTGCAGCAATCCCTGTAGCTACGTCAAAGCCCTAAATAACAAAGCAAAACGCACCTAGTAGTTCATGCCAGTGCTGAGAGGGCACTATTTTTTAACAGCAGCTGGAGGCAAATAGTCAGTGAAAAATCCATGTGAAACCAATATTCTTATCAAATATAAATTGTTTCACATTTACTAAGAAATATATAAATATATGTCTAACCATGTACACATTATTTTAATATCCATAGCAGCATCTGTGATATTACTTCACTAAGATATATTAGAGGAGTAAATATATCTTTGACATAGGTTGTCTCTTCTTTTTAAAATGGTTTTTAAATGTATGTCTACAAAACACAATAAGTAAATAGGGAACACCCAAAGAATTTTAGATTGAAATTACATTATATATAATTTTAATAATGTAAAAAATAGCTATTTGTATTTTAATTAACCATTCTCTACCAGGACAGAGGGAAAAATTCACCATATGTGAAACAAAGTAAGAAATTTTACATGTTAATTTAATTTTTTCTGAGAAAATTATAACAAGAAATTACCTTCTATCTTTTATATAGGAGAAATAACCATGACAGGTAAGATAATGGCTAGATAAACAGCTACTGACACATTAGTTTCTAGATTTTTATATTCAATTCAATCCAAAACAACTAAACAAACAAAAATATTTCTTGGGGTAGTTTTTAAATTATTCCAAAATAAATGTGTCATAGTCTTTCAGTGGTGCAAAACCAGTTACAAAAAGGCATTTCACACAGTGAAATGCATATTGAGCTTACCAGAAGATGATTACCACCTAGTGTCGAATGCTAATATTGCCAATGTGGTAGGAATGAGAGAAAAACTCACACAGCACAGTAACTCTAAAAGTAGGGAATCACTCTGGATATACTAGAAGACTAAACAGATACTCTCCTACAATTAACTAGAAGTCCAACAGAATAACATAAAGTATACATCAAAACTGGCCAAGCACTAAGAAATTAAAGAAATAGTAGACCCATTCAAAATGAATGTGTAGGTCAGTATTTGGTACACTTCTGTACTGACAGTAAGTTCTTAGTGCTAACATATCCTCTTTCTACATACTGAAGTACATATGGACACTGTCAGACTGACAGGCAAAAATTCAGGTTGGTTACTTGCCAATTCATAGCAAACAGAAAACACCAAACTAGAATGTTGGAGCTTATTGTTGCTCAATTTGTGATCATTCACTACTTCTGACTGGATTTAAATAAAAAAAGACAACTTTACAGGAAGCAATGACCCTACTTAATGTTACCTTCCATTTATCAGCAAAACAGTAGGCTGCTAATGTCATGACATGCCTAGTGGATGAGAGAAAGCCTGT
>VYZS01081096.1:14660-27732 GCA_013400695.1 Neodrepanis coruscans | reverse complement strand
GTGGCTTTGAGGGGAGATATCTCCACAGAGGCTCTGATAAAGCAGCTGAGATGCTCAGTGATGGTGCTGGAGGTCGTTTTAAAGTTACAACTTTTTCTTCTTTTAATCGACTTCCTAAACTTCCCTGTGTTTAAATACAAGAGAATTGGTGGTGGTTTTCTTCAGAATAAAGATTTAATGCTGTTTCATGTGCTGCTGAGAAAAGCTGGACTTGTCTTTGGTTTTTAGAGAATGCCAGGATGGTTTGGGTTGGAAGGGACCTTAAAGATCACCCAGTGCCACCCCCTGGGCAGGGACACCTCCCACTGTCCCAGGTGGCTCCAACCTGCCCTTGGACACTCCCAGGGATGGGGCACCCTGTGCCAGGGCCTGCCCACCCTCCCAGGGAAGAATCCCTTCCCAATATCCCATCTAACCCTTCTCTGTCACTTTGAAGCCATTCCCTCTCCTCCTACCCCTGGAATTTCTTCATTTTCTTGATTTTACTTTATAACCTCAATACAACAGTAAAGGCCTGATCCAAAAGCTTTTCAAAGCAATAGGTTGGCTTTCCCTTTACTTTCAGAGGAGCCTGAATCATTAATATGAAGAATTAAAATAAAGAATATCCTTTCTTTTTTTTTTGTAAGTGCTACAAACACTTACGTGTTTCTACATCTTAGTCCATAATTGAAAATCAGCCACTTTCCATTACCTTTGTTTCTGTGGTGAATCTCTCCTGTCATATACCAAGTGTGCAGTTATCAGCAAAACAGCACACAGTATTTTATGGTAACACAGCACATATCTAATGTCACTGTTCTGTGTGAGTTTAACACAAAATATAACCCTATTAAAATTACAATGCATTTATCACCTCGCTCAGTTCAAAGAACTCACGAGCTGCAAGGAATTTAATTAAAACATGATGATTTAATAGGCAGGCTCCATCTATTGTTTACTCAGGAGGTTGAGATTCTGTTTAAAATTAGGTCCCAAATTTAATTTAGGCTTCTACCAACCTTGTCATAGAAATGAGACTCCTGGAGAAGGCAGGCAGTTGCAGAGAGTGAGAGGGGGTTCTTCCCTCTTCCACAGCTCCAGGATGGTTTGGAAGGGGAAGGTGATGGTGTCTGTACTTCTTTTCCAAGAGAATCATGAATTAAAAAAACATATTCACTTTGAGGAGACCAAGTGGCCCAGGGAGAGCAGAGGAAAGGTCCCCATTCCTCTTCCCTGACCTGACCAAGGCCCTGGAGGCTGCAGACAGAATTTTTCCAGCTTGAATTAGTTTGGGTTTTTTTTCCAAATAATGACTCATTCCATGAGGTGAAGGTCTTCTAGGGCTAAAGATGGTTTTAATTTCTCTCCTGGCCTTCTGCTTCCCAGCTTACCAAAGGATATCACAGAAGGTCCTTAAAAATGGGTTGTACAAGAAGAAAAATATGATCAGTAGAGACCAAGTGCTGCAGCACAGGGTCCTGAGGGAAGAGTGAAAAAACAGCACTGAAAAAGAAACTACAAAAAAAAAGGGCTTTTCCTTAGTTTTTAGAGCTTTCCTGTAGGATCATAGAATGGTTTGGGTGGGAAGGGACCTTAATGCCCATCCAGTGCCCCCCCCTGCCATGAGCAGGGACACCTCCCACTCTCCCAGCTTGTTCAGAAGCCCATCCAACCCCTTCTTGCACCCAAATATCCCCAGAGGTATTTTCCCAGCACCCCTAAGTTTGACACAGCCTTGTCCACAGTCAACTTTGAATAATTTCATTTCTGAATTCTGCAGAGCAGCCCAGGCTGGGGAGATGGAGCTGCAGGAGCCTGTCATGGCACAGGGCTGGGAGCAGCACGTTTCTAACACTCTCCTCTTTCCCAGGCAAATCTGTCCTCATACAGATGGATCTTGGTGTGACTCAAGGAAGGTATTGTACAGGACTTCTATAAACAGAAAAAAAAATGTACAAATCCTGCCACAAAACGATGATTTAATGTATATATAAGAGAAGGCACCGTGCCAGATTCTCAGTTTCTGTCACAGCTTTAATGAAAAGTGATTTCAGCATTTGAGAAACCTCAAAAGCTGTCCCAGCCAAATGCCATGTTTCTATATATTTTCTGAGCTATAAATCCCTGTTTGAGTAGGATATTACCTCCATCAGTTGATAAAAGGCAGCATTTAATAATTTTTTTATTATGGAATTAATTCTTATTTATTGTAGCCATAGCTGGATAATAAAACATTTTAGGGAAATTTCCTCTACATGAGAAAAATCTTCATTCAGTGTCTGTGCACAAACCTCTCCTGAATCCCTGATGGTGCTTTGCTAATTCACTGGATCCAGGAACCTGCTTGGATAGTCAGTACATGTGTTTTCTCATCAGAGAGCCCAGCTTTAACATCCCTACCTTGACTCTCAGCAGCAAATTGAAGCTGAAATGCCTGCTGTGTTTTGCATATCACTAACCCAGATTATTCAAATTCACAGCTCTGCAACCACTTGTGCCCATCTGGCTTGGAAAAATTGAGAATTCTGCCCTTGCCCTCAGCCCAGGGAAGGGTTATGGCCCAGCACACACGGGCTCTGTCAACACCACACGTGCTCACAGGGCTTGACCAAGTGCATTATAAATCCAGGGCTGGGAAAGAAAATGTTTAGGGGTTACCTGGACAGCACAGAACAGGGATGGGGGCACTTCTGGGGGGTCACTGAGTGCCTGCAATGCCCAGGGATGGTGTCTTGAGGGGGCTCAGCACCCCACACCTCCAGTCTGTTGCTTTGGGATAAAATACTTTCTTCCTGCGTGTTCCCAAAGCAGAAATCCTATTTTTTTATGTTGCCACAAGCTCATGAACATGTTGTGGTGGAACCCACAGCCACCAACAAGCTGCTCCTGAGCACCATCTCCTTCCCAAAAGCCTGGAATGGTGGGAGCTCCACCAGACACTTCCAACACTCATAGACTCAAATCACCAAATTTTATGTTGCCAGTGGGTTTTCCCACTGTCTGGAGGGTTGAACTGTGAGATTTTGGCTGAACTTGGCCAGCTGGGCCTTTGCCTTGGTGAGATCCTGCTCTGCTGACAACTGCAGCCTGTTCCTGCTGAACAGAGCCATGAATTATTTACACTGCCTTCCTATAGCAACTTATTGACTACAGCCTTGCAAAGTACCCTATTAATGTTTTAAGCATTTCACTTTATTTTAATACAAGTAAATTATTTAGGAAATGTTAAAATGCTTTATGCTTTGACTAATGAGAGTGAAAAGTGTACACTGCATCTTGCTCTAATTGGATGTTTACCCTATCCTGTAGAAATCAGGCATTTATTATTTCACCCTTAATTAACTGTGTGTGCAGTCCCTGATGGATACACTTCTTCCACTTGATCCAGTCATTAAGAGCCATAAATGTGCAGATTATTATTTCTCCTTGGAAAATATGGGATCAGTCTGCTCTTTAGATTATTTGGTTGCCCTAAAAAGAGCCACTGCTGATCATCCTGAGAGCTTTCACTGTTTGAAATTAATGCAAAGCATTAAATTTGGGGGTAATGCAGATTGATCCAAGTGGTGCAAAACTCAGCCACCCTGAAATGAGTGATATCTTTGAGCCTCCCTTTTATCTTTGTTAGCACAGGAACAGTCTGCAGGATCCCTTGTGTTGGCACAGTGCATTACAGTCATTTTTGGGGCAATATTGCAGTGTTGTGCTTGGACTTAGGGGATGTTTGTGGTGCTTGAAGGTTCTCTTGATTGCCTTTTGGAGGAAAGTGTGGAGTATCCACTTCTGTTCTAAACCACAAATAACATCCTCAGAGGTGGGATAAAGAGGGTCTAAGCAAAGCCCAGTTGTGCTTTATCCCCCACCCCAGCAGTGGAGCTTTTTTCTTTAGAGAAATCAGACTTTTTATTTGTGAAAAAATAGTGGAATCTCTAAATAAAAACCCCCATCCCCCTGTGAGAGCAAAACAGCTCAGTGCTGCTCCTTGCTCTGCAGCAAGACTCAGTTTTAGCTCCATCTCGTTGTTATTTCTCTTTTCCATGTTTTTATTTTGTGTCATACATCTTAAACCTACTGCTTAAGAGAGATCTGAGCTAATGCCTGATCCTGAGCCACAGCAGTTTGGAAGTCAGGAGCAGTTTAATGCTGAGAGTGTGTTTCAGGTGAAGCCTTTGACAGACAAGTCATGTAATATGTTGTAATGTTGTACCAGGGAAAAGGAGAGTTTGATGATGACTACAGGAAAAAGAACCATAAAAGACCAGGCAGCAGATTCTTCCCTCATGTATTTTTGATCAGCCAGCTGTTGTCACTGAGCTTCCTTACAATGGTCACATTTTCTTCTGAAATAAAGCACTTCAGGCGTCAGTTTGGGAAGCAGGAGATTAGGGAGAGCAAGTTTCTAGAGAAAGGAGATGCTGGGGGAGGAAATGAAAGCAAAGGAAACCTGCAGACAGCAGGGGAAGGTGTCAGTGGTGGGGAACTGCTGAAGGAACATCAAGAGGTTGTGAGAAGGAGGGTGGCAGACAACTCCCAGGAGAAGGCAGAGAGACCCCGTGCACATGATGAGGGTGTGGCTGCTGTGGGGTTTGAGTTTTTCATACAAACACAGAATCACTGAGTGGTTTGGGTTGGGAGGGACCTTCTAGTTCCAAAACCCTCCTGTGGGCAAGGACACCTCCCACTGTCCCAGGTGGCTCCAACCTGCCCTTGGACACTCCCAGGGATGGGGCAGCCACAGCTTCTCTGGGCACCCTGTGCCAGGGCCTCCCCACCCTCCCAGGGAAGAATTCCTTCCTAATATCCAAACTAAATTTCCCCTCTTTTAGTTTAAAATTATTTTCAATTAATAATTATTCCAACATCTTTTTCACTTAGCGAGAAATCACTTTTTTTTCCTGCTGAAAAGTAGGAAATGAGCAGCCAAGTTTATCCCACACCATCAGTGTCTAGTGCAGGATTTTTCCAGCTTCACCTCTGGAATAAACAGATGACTAGCACTGAGATATCTGTGCTCTCTTAGCCAGACACTCCATGTAGCTTTTTATTTTAGTCTTTATCACAGGGATGCATTTCTTCCCATCAAACTCGTGCTGAAACCTCAGCAGGAATTCTTATTGCCATCAATGCTATGGAGGCTAATAGTACATTTCATAACTACTCATAAGGAGAAATGGGTTTTACCCTGGAAAAAAAATTAAGTAGAATGTCCAGAAATATCTGGGAAACTTTTAAAACTCATCTACCATGGGCACAGAACTGGTTACAGGCAAGAAATTGTGCATTTACACAGGAATAAAAAGCACATCAGTAAATGGCCATTTCCTGCAGCACATGGAGGCAGGAATTCACTTCCAAGCCTCAGTTCTGGGCCACAAAGGTAACCCAAAAGCTCAGGAGCCTGGAGGGTAATTAACACCTCGGTGTGAGGGGGTTGTTTGCACTCTTATAATTGTTTTATGAAGCCTGTGTGGTAATTGGGGAAGCAGTTTTTAAATGGATGGCTTTAAGAAAATTGCTGCGAGATTACAGGCTGGGAAGGACTAATTTGCTTCAATTACTGTGACCCAACCTTGTGGAATTCCTGGGACAGGGGAAGGCCTTGTTATCCCATTGACCCTTCACTTTGTGTGACCAGGGTCTGGCACTGGGGGATCTGATGGGATGGGGGTTAAAGGGAGCAAATCAGACCAATTTGCTTCATTAGTGCTGGGAGAGCTGGGGGGGTTCACCGGGAGAAGGATCCAGGGAGACCTTGGAGCCCCTTCCAGAGCCTAAAAGGGCTCCAGGAGAGCTGGAGAGGGACTGGGGACAAGGGCTGGAGGGACAGGACACAGGGAATGGCTTCCCATTGCCAGAGGGCAGGGGGTGGCACTGGAATGGGCTTTAAGGTCCCTTCTACCCAAACCATTCTACAGTATTGCTGTTTCTTTTGTTCACACCACATTTCAGGGCTTTTCATTGCTGTTATTCTCCTGGATTCATTGCTTCCCTGTGTCTGTACATTCCATAGGTATATCAGCCTGCAAATGCATTAATTGTGCATGAACTCTCCCTGTGATCCTGGCTTGTCCCACTGCTTTCACGTTGTGTAAGAGGCAGGAAGACATCCAGCTTTTATTCTCATTCATAAATCATTTTTACTCACTTGTAAACCTGCTGCAGGATAAAGAATAACAGCCCTTTTCCTCTGGATTAGCCCTTTGCAGGCAGCTCCTTAAACAGGTTTACATGTTGTAGATATCATGGAAAAAGTGCCAAGAGGAAAACTGTTACCTCTTTACTATTGGGGGGGAAAAATCAGGCTGAGCTGTGATGAGCTCCTCTCTCTTGTCCTTTTTTGGTTTTTTTTTCCCCCAAAATTGTGTGTCTGTTTGAACTGAGTACAAGACTTTGTCTCTCTCAATCAGCAAAGTAACATCCATAAGTTCAGCAGAAAGGCCCAAACTTTTCCTGCTCTCCCCCAGGCAACTTCTCCAAGACTTTTTTCCCATTTTGTTTTCAGAAATATAGAAAAATGGAGACGTAAAGAAAAGAACATATTAGCTTTTTTTTATCACTTAAGCCATTTTGGTCCAAAGTGACTTTTTGGAGATGAAAACCCAGCAATCTCGATAGAGATGGATAAGGAAAAAAAAAAGCTGTTTCCTCTCCTACAGCAATTCCTTATGTCTGGAGCTGTCAACAGCCTTATCATTCCTATTGGGGATGAAGTGGTGCCCTGAAATAAGAGGGAAAAGTGTTCCTCCAAAGAGTCACAGCCTTGTGGCTGAGATACTTAATCAAGATCACCAGGACTGAGCAAATGCAGGTGGAGGGACCTCAAGAAACCATTTATTTCATTTGCCCCAGGGGCAGGATTAACCATGTCATACCTGTCCTTAGAAATTAGACTGATAGACATCCCTTAAAATGAAAATATTGTATTGCTTAGTGGATTTTCCTGTTCATGTCTTTTTCCTGGTGTTCATCCTGCATCTTTTTCCCAGATTATTTCTGTGGCAGAGTGGGGAGTTGGTTGTCTTTGAAATCTGCAAGTTATGCCTTAATAAATCTGATTTTTTCCTATTTACACCTGAGTAAGGTCAGGTTTGTGGTTAGAAATGTCATTTAATATCAATAAATTTGGTGAAAGTCTCTACTGGGATTTTTTTTTCCCTGTTCATGGGTTTAAGTTGGATATTAGGAAACAACTTCTTCACTGAAAGAGGGGCTAAACACTAGGACAGGCTCCCAAGGGAGGTGGTGGACTCACCATCCCTGGAAGTTCTCTGAAAATGAGCCGATGTGGCACTTTTTGATATGGATATTGGTCAAAAGCTGGACTTGATGATCTTAAGGACCTTTTCCAACCTTAGTATTCCATGATTTCATGGAAGTTCTCATAACCAAAGCAGAGCAGACCTGGAAAGGATTTGGGAAAATCCTGAAATCTGAAGAAAAGAGGTGGTTTAAAGCAAAGAAATGAGTTCACTGGGAAGGGCCTGTCTGGGAGAACAAGTGGCAGTGCCCATTTGGGAAGGTGTGTTCTCCCAGCTCTTTCTAAGAAATTCTATTTTTTCCCATCTTCAGGCAGACTCTGACATTTGAGACTTGATGTGTAGTGCTTTTTTCTTTTAAAAATATAGGCTGGTTTAAATGCATCAAAAACTGGGGGTTGTTTCTCTGATTGATTTGTGACCCTCTGCAGTGTATTCCTGGGGCTGCTGTGTCCCTCCTCCTGTAAACATTTATTAAAACAACTTCTTGCTTTCCATCTGAATTTCTTTATGTTTCTATATACATAAAAAAAATGAAGGGGACACATCTCTCTCTATATATATATAGCAACATACACATCCAAAGGTTTAATTATCTATAATAGTGAAGACACTCAATTCTGTTCATCACAACCTTAATTTCCAGGGCCTATTTTTGCCATCAGCCATATGGTGCTGTGATGGATGGCTGAGCTCTTTACGTTGTTCCCAGTTTGTCATACATGTGCTGCAGATTGTGTGCTTGACATAAAAAAGATCCATCTGGGTGGAGGCAGGGAAGAGTCACTGGTGCCCCTCCTTGGGTGTCTGGGACCTGCCAGAGGGATGGGACAAGCAGGGAAGGAGGAAGCATGAGGGGGGAAAAGCTCCTTGAGAAGCTCTGGATGTGTTGGCAGGAGGTTCATGCAGATGTGGCAGAAGGAATTTGGCTTTTCCTGGGCATGGGATGAACCCCATGGTGGGGCTGGTTCAACCAGGGATCCCTGAAAGCTGCTGGATGACAATGAAGGGCTTGTTGGAAATCAGTAGTTTGGCATGAGATGGGCTGCAGGGAGGGAGGGGTTTCATCCCACTCAGTGGTCTGGGTTTTCTCCAGTTAAAGAATTCCTTGTGGCTTTTTGGGAAACAACCAGTTTTCTGTGTTTGCCCCACAACATTCTGAGCATTTATCAAATCTCTCAGGAGCTGTGACCCCCCTGGAACATCTGATGAATGCCATTTATCTGCCCTCTGTCCCCTCTCTGTGTCCTCCACAAAATCACCCTGAGGTGAGTGAGCCCAGAGCCCACACCCTGACCCATCCCAGTGCTGCCCAGCTCAAATATAAGGAATTGGTGTCATCACATGCAAAGAAAACCCTAATTTGGCATCTCCCAGATTATCTGGGGGTGATGGATGGGAATTTGCCAGAGCTCTGCTCTGTTGTGTTGTCTGACTGTTTGCTCCTCTGCCTTTGTGAGGTGGCCAATTCCTGAAAAAACTTTAAAAAGGCCAATCTTTTGGCTTGGAAAAATGGAGCAGCCAGCAATGTTGAGCTCTTGCAGCAAATAGTGGGGTTTGTAATTTTTTTTTTCCCCCAAACACAGCATTTCACATAAATCTAATGATCTAATGGTATCCCTGTGTAAGATTGTCTGCAGCCATAGTTAAATACCCAATATTCCTGTAGGAACAAGGCTTTCCTAGAAGAAAACCACCACTGCACAGACTTTATCTTGGTTTTAATGTGACAAAGATGGTCCTGGCTGACCAAGCAAGATGACACTTACAATCTGTGGATCTTAATCTCTCAGTTGGATTCCCTCCTTCCCATTTTCCTTCCCTTTGTCTCTGTAGCCTGACAAGAAAAGGGTTCCTTTGGGTTGAGCTGATGCCCACGCTGGGTCCTGGCCCAGACCACCCCTCCAGCTCACAGCAGCTTGAAATGTGTTAAAATAGTGCCTTTCCATCCTTTTTGAACAAAGAAAAACCCTTCCAGAGTGTTTTCCACAGAGCAGGGGGTCCTTCCAGACCAGGGAAATGAGCTCTTTGTTTATGGCACATTTCTTGGGTTAATCCCCAAGGTTCTGAAGTAAATTACCCCCCCAAAATGCAGGTTTTTTGCCTGCAATATTTGCCCTCCACATTATTCATCCAGCAAGGTGGGAGCTGCAGATCAGCCTGTGAAAGGCAGCAGGTAAAATATGGGGCTGCTCCAACCCCTTCTGAGCCTGGTGTAAATCACCAGTAACTTCCCCTGAAACCAATGAAGTGTAAAATGGGTGTAAGTGGGAATCAGCACTGTCTGCTCTACCTATAAGTCAGTGCAACTATTTGTTTAAAGTGTTTATAGGCCCTGCAAGCATAAATAGCTTATTTTCCTACACATTAAAAAGATCAAAGGTAGCCAGAGTCATTTTCTAGCACCAGCAAAACAAACATGGGTATTTATTGCCACGGAACTTGCAGGAGTCACACTCTGCTGGAATCTGAAGCCAAAAGCAGTGATTGATTTTTTTTTCCCCCTTGCTTTAATAAAAGGAATCAAAGCTCTCTATGAAAACACACATTCATTTGAGCTGATTGACATCTTCAATTTTGGATTTATATTCTAACTAATGGAATGAATATTGCAATACACGAATCAATTATATTTGTGCAGTTGTCAGGTTTGGAAAGTGAGAACCATTTAAATTATATATGATCCAGCTGTCTATATATTCTGTTGGCCTAATAGACAATACTATCATCAATACATTTGTTTTAATGAGGAGCTTATCAGCACCCAGAGCTCATCTCTCATCTGTTAGTTAGAGAAGCAGTGGAGTTTCATCCAGGAACCTTCCTCACATCCAGACCAGCTGATAAAGAAAGGTTTGCTGGTGCAATTAACATTAATTAACTAGTTTACAGTCAGTGCTATTTGTGTTTTCACAGAGTATTTTGCCTTGGAGTTTAGGCAAAATACTCAGAATATTCAAGTCTTGATCTGGATTAAGCTCTCAAATTAGTTCAGTATGGACTTGATTTAAAGCACCCAAGAAATGGGTTTGATAACACAATTCAGCAAAGAAATAGATCTGTGAGGAATCAGGGCTATGGGAAATATTACAGACCTCTGTTTTTCCCATTTCTTGACCTTTCCTATAATTCAGCAATTTGATATTCATTAAATTTTTAGAAAGAATTATCCTGTGAAGCAAGAGTTGGCTACAAAACTCATTAAACATACTTAAAGAATTCACGTTTCCTTATAAAAAGGGAAAGATACATCAAATGGGACTTTGTAGTAGAATCCAATATCTGTATCAATGATTTGAATGAACAGAAAACTTGGACATTTGTGAATTTGGAAGAGCTAGGAGAAAATATGCAGAAATTATACTGGCAATGCCTTTTTTGCAATATTGACACATTTTTACCCAGGCTTTGGGTGCTCACAAATGGAAGAGGAACATTCATCTGTCTTGAGGTTGAGGTTTGATGGGGTTTTTTTCACTCATGATGTTCTTGACAGTATTCTCAGGGCACTGATTTGTTACTTTTAATGATAATTCCCTGTCCACATGAGAACAGACATACATCACACACACAGACACTCACATCCACACTGTGCTCCCTCTCCATAAAGTATTTATGAATCATCATTGGCATTAGGGGATCTCTGAAGCCCAAATTTGTAGGAGGCAATTTTGCAGAAAATGAAATTATGGAATATTTATTCGCCCAGCAAACTGGCCCTGAGTGTGTGTGTGTCTCCTGCAGAATTAGGGAGCTCTTTATTTATGAGCTTCTCTCCTCTCTCTCCCTCAAAGAGAAGCAGGTTGAGAACAGGATGTTTACTTACAAATTGGCCAGAGAACATTGTTCTCACTTTGATTTGCAGTGACTAATGAGCAACATCATTTTTAATCAGGGCTTTTCCAGCCTGACACCCTGACAAGCACATCCTGCCCCTGTTCCACCGGGCACAGCAGAGGGCAGGCAGCTGGGGATGGCAAGGAGACAACAAAAGCAGTGGGGGAAAAGATGAGTTTTGGAGGAGAGAATAAGGCTTTTCTAGAGGTTGAGCTGCAGTGGAAACATTTTTCATTTTAGGGCTTCCTAAGCTTGGATTTAGCACGAGCAGCAAAGCCCAACCCTGGGCTGGAGACGCAGGGAAAAGTGAGGGAAGGAAATCAGTTTGTCTGTGCTAATGAATCAAAGGCCAGCAGTCACCAGGGGTAAATAGAGCATGAGATCTCAGCATCAGGAGTTGGAGGGGGTGACTCCTAAGACTCCCTGGACTGTTTGGCAGGAAAGGCTGGAAGCAAATCGACGTTGACAAAGCTTTTAAAATTGCTCTGCCCGTTCCCCGGTAGTTGGAGGTGACAGATGCTCATTTGTTCTGCCACCTTCTGCAGGAAAAGCCACATGCACAGCCTGGCTTTGCCCTCTGCCTCTCTGGGCAAAACTGTGCCAGGGCAACTCCCCTGCCTGAGGATGGGAGGGATTTTTGCAGCATCCCTAAAACACAGCCACCTCCAAGGAGCTTTAGGACCTCGTGGTTCCCCCCCCAGAATTTGGAAGGAGCAAAAATTACATTCTTTGTGTCTCAAGTCAAAAAAAAAAAGGATTTTTGAAGGTGAAAAATAGGAGAGGACAGGGCAGAACAAGGGTGTCAAAACACATCCTCAGCAGGCACAAGTGCCAAATCCAGCAGTGCTCTGTCTCTCAAGTGACTGAGTGTCCCCATCTTTCTTTCCTACCTGCCTGTCAAGGCTCAGAGTTCCCTTCTAAGGCTCAAAATTCCCCTCTGCACGTTCCTGACATGGCCCTCCAATGATTCCTTCAATGACAATGTACATGTATATTCCATTATTCCTCGAGAACTCCTTGCCTGAATGATCATCAAGGTGGGTTTCTTTAACAGCCAGTTAACACAGCCCTTCCAAACGAGCTATTTGGGCTTGAAAGTGCTTTTCATCCACTTTCCCTCAGTAACAAAGAGCCTCTTCTAAAGTGGAGATGACTCTGATAGCACCGGAGATATTAACACATGTTGTTGCTGCAACCCCTTTAACACTTCCAGGAATTTAATTTTAATTAATTACTTTGTGCTGAGAAGGGAGAAAGCGAGAAATGGCTCACCTGCTTTTATGGGGAAGAAAAAGCAAAGATCAAGACTTCTTGAAAGACTTTGGTGAAAGGGAAAACAAGACTGCTACATTTTCTGCTTCTGATTTGGGGCTGGAAGATACTTTGCATTACATTATCAACTCGTTTTGCATCTTAATCTGCATAAATCCCATCGGCATGTGCCAAGTGCTACCAGGAATGTGCTTCTCTGCTGCCACTTTTCTGACCAAGTTTCGCAGGAAAAAATGAATGTAATGTCAGCAAAGAAGGGGGAGTGACACAGGGTTTAGCCAGGAGCCTTTATCAGGCAAAATTCCAGGTGTATCAGGTAAATTGTGTGTTTTTAAAGGCACTGGGTGTCCTCATTTTGGAAGTGCTGGGGTAGCTTTAATGGGGAGGAATTCTAATGGGGTTTGACACGTGCTAATGGTGTGTGTCACGTTCTTTATACTTTCCTAATGACAAGTCTAATTTCTGATGGCATGTGTCACATTGCATATGTTTGTTAAATATAGGTCACGAGCTAAAAATGTGGGCAATATTAGCAAAATATATATAGATATGATAACAATTGCATATATCTCCCTCATCAGAGCAGCCTTGACTGAGCCTTAAAAAGGCTTTTTAAAGCCCTGACTTAAAAGATGGTGGATAAAAGTGAGGCTTTGGCAGAGCTGTTGTGAGGAGAGAAAAGATTCTGCCTCACTGGAGGGGTTATTATGTAAGAAAGCTGAAAA
>VYZS01081095.1:35966-47981 GCA_013400695.1 Neodrepanis coruscans | reverse complement strand
TTTTTTTTTTCTTTAATTTAAATAGATTGAGAGGAATTAAAAAACCCTCATCAATCAGATTTATCAAATAAAACTGTAGAGGTAGGGCCAGCTGCAGCTACACATGTCAAACTCAGCTGCAGATATAAAAGGCAAGGCTGTAATTCAAAGTGTGCTCAGCTTTTTGAGGGTTCAGCAGCAAAACTAATCCCATTGCTATATTCCTAAACCTACAGAGATGCCCGATCCTGAGCTAGGTGAGAATCAGTCCCTGTGTGTACAGGTCTGGACTCTGTCCCCTCTGAAAGGGGGTGTCTGTGCTGTGCTTGCTGCCTGGGCATGCTCCTTCATGTGCTGCTGCAATGTTCCCTTTCTCAGGGCTCAGGAAGGACTCCACAGTTCTTTGATTTCTTTCCTTGTCCTTGAATGACGTGTGGCTGAACAGCCTGGGTACATCATCTAAGGCAGCATACATAGGTTACTCTGGTTGTAAGAGTTTGAGTGAAAGGAAAGAGTAGCAAAACTTCTCATTGATTAACATGGGACAATATCTCACCAGCCTTTGCAAATTTTGACTCACCAAGGTATACTTTTGTTGAATGCCATTAGCTGAGTGACAATGCAGCCAAAGCAACCTAAAAGCAGGTAACATCCCCAGATACCTGCACAAGGATCTTGAGGCATGGGCAAGAGCAGTCTAGAGAGAGCACAAGCTGAAAATGATGATGAGTAATAGATACCTTGGGAACTGAGAAAGTCAGAGGTGGAGTAATCTTCACCCATTCTGGTAAAAATTACTGTTATTACCATACAACTTCCCAAATGCCACCATTTGTGGCACAAGTGATGCCCAGGATTCTTCTGCAGGCCCTGCTGGCCACTACTTTTTGCAAAGAACCTGATCACAAGCCTCCTTTTGTCATGGCAAAGTGTCAGGGGAGCACTTAGAAACCACAGCATCCTCTCCTCTTCCTCTGCTTTTCCACGCTGCTGTCTGAACAGCCAGCTCTGTGCAAAGACCATCCCAACAAGCACTAAACGCAAAAAATAAGCCTCTCTCTTAAAAACCCCAGAACATTCAGGGACAAACATGTGTGTTTGTGCATAATGAGAGACACTCAGGGATACAAAAGCGCGGAGATGCTTCAAGCTTTTCTTAATTTTTCTAACAAAAAAGTCGTGAAATCCAAGAGGAGAGAGAAGGGCTTTCCCAGCCCACCTGCCAGCACACTTGTGCCTAGCACACGGACTCTACCCTGGCCTCTCCTGCTGCTGAGTGCCCACAGAGATGGTCTCTGACATGGAGCAGCACAGCCTGCCTTTGGATACATGTTACAGTGCTGAACAGCATCTTGTGCAGAGAGATAAGGGCGTGATGTCTCATCTCCCCTCAGGCCACCCAGAACTTTGCCCTGCAGTGCAGCAGTCCTGGAGCCATCCCACATCCCCAAATCCCACCTGTCCCACCAGGTCAGGGATGCTCATCCAGGACATCAGATGGCCCTGCCCTGGTGCTGCTGTGCAGTTTAATTCAGAGCTGCTAACGCTGAAAAATATCATCTGGCTGGGCTGACATCAAAGCCCCTTGGGGTTTCTACCACCCAGCAGAAAGAGGCAGCGATGGTTTTTTGACAACCCCCTGCCAAATGCCTTCTACCAGGGGCACGGGATCTCATACAGACTCACCTGGGTAAAGTTGCTTTCTGTAAAGGCAGGTGATTCAGCATCAACCAACTTCTTTAGCAGATATTTCCAGCCACATCTCACATGGTAAAAGGTTTTCAGTCATCACCCACTTACAAAATTGAGCTGGTTTCTCAGGATGCTGCCAGCGCCTCATGTCCTCCAACAGACTCCATCTGCTGGTTTTTTTAGACAAGCAACTCCTGCAAGGACAAAATATATCGAGTTAAATAACATACACTTCATCTTCTGTTTCTCTCAGCAAAATGGAGCAATTTTGGAGATATTTTGTAAATTCAGATTTATGATGATTATTTTTCATACTATGGCTACCACAGTGACCATAGAGAATTTATTGAGGTAATAATGTATTTAAATAGCCAATTTTCAAAAAATTGAACCAATGCAATGGATTAATGTTCAAACCATTAATATCCAAGCATATTAAGTCATTTGAAGGATTTTTGTGTGTGTGTGCATATTTTGGGGTATATTCTCCTCATACAACATGGAGAGAAGATATGCTTTACTGTTGACATTTAGCACATTTTCTTTATTGCTTTTCATTTCATTGTGAGTAAAAGTGTTATTTGTCCACCCAGCCTTCCTTAGGACGAATGCCATCATTTCTGTTTGCAGAGGCAACCAAAAATTAAAGGAAATATTTTAGATGTCAACATTAAATGTCAAAAACTGATTTTAAGTAATTACTAATACTCTGCCACATATGCATTTTATTCAGAAAACTCCTGTTAAAAATATTCATAGGGGGATATTCAAATTTATTATGTAGAACAACACAGCATTAACGTGCTGGCTTCTATTTAATGCTTTGGTTCATAGCAACAAAGATACCAATGGGAAATCATTAAACAAATATGCGATTTTTGCAGCATAATGGGTCTATGTTTGGTATCGCTGGAAAAAAACTCACCGAGCTCAAACTGACAGAAAAAATGCAATGATCAGGCAAAGTACAGCAACATTATAAATGTTAACAGATTTGAGAAAGTGATTTTATGTTAATTCAAATGTTAATGCTGTCCGAGGCTGCTGAAAGGAGCGTGGGGCTGCGGGAGGAGATAGACGTTGCCGGCAGGGAGCACAAAGGGCTGCCTCTTGGTGGGAGGGGGGATTTATTAATTATATTTCCTTTAGAGCCTTAACAATAACATGTCAGTAATCTACACATTCTGTACTTAATTGACGTTAATGATTTGGCGGGGTCCCGGCCGTCGCCGTGAGAATCCCGGCCATCTTGCGTTCCTCCGGCCCCGCAGCGCAGCCCCAATTAACTCGATGAGCGTGGGGCCGCTGAGCTGCTCCCGCCATCGCCACAGCCCCTCTCCCAGCCAGGTCCCACACGGACTTCTTCCGGCCCACTCCCCGCATCCCTGAAGGAGCGCACGGCCCCCAGCGCAGCCCTGCACAAAGGGATGCATTCATGCACCCCCGGGGATGACCGCCCGGCACTCGGACACCCCGGCACGGTGGGCAGAGGCAGAGCTAGAAGGATCTCTCTGGTTCCCCTCTGACATAACAGCTGGGGAGAAACGGGGATTTCTCTCTCGTGCTCGTGAGCAACAGGTCCCAAAGCGCACACGGCCATCCCCAAACCCGGCATCCCACGTGCCTGCAAGCTGCCTTCGAGGTGACGGCCCATCTGCAGCCACTCGGCAAAGTCAGGTATGCAGTTACAGCAGAGAAGTGATACATCTCAAGTCTATGGGGTTGTTCTCACATCTCTATCCATGGTGCCATTCAGCTGTCAGCCAGGAGTGTGTCCCAGACTCCCGCAATTTACCTTTTCCCAAGTCAAGTTATTTCCATGACATCAGTACCTGGGACTGTGGTTTCTGTTTAGGCAGGTAGCTGGGGATCGAAGTCCACTGGGCAGCAACAGCAGAATCCAGATCCACTGCAGCTGCCAGAACACCCAGTCCTCGGAAACAGCAGGAGAAACCTGGAGTCCTACCATAGATCAAGAGCGCATGGAAGTTAAAGCAACAGCAAAACCAGGTTGTTCTGGGCAGACACACAATGGCTTGTTGGTATGTGGAACCAGTGCATTCAATGCATTGTCCCAGCACAGTGGTACAATTCTTTCTCCGTGAAGACCAGTAACAGACCTGGTTTTGAGCATGGCATTTCCTCCTTCCTTGGAGTTACTGTTAGCTTCCACTCTTCCCACTTCAATGCCTGATGTACATCATGACCATCAGTGCTACACTCCCAGTTCCTTCTTCCTCTCTTCCCACCTTTCATCCTGTCAGCATGAAGCCCCTGCTGTCACTTGTCCAGGGTCTGGCCAAGCACCAAGGATGGTGGCTGAGTCTGTGCCTCTCCTTCCCATGGAAGATCAGCAGCCTGTCTGATTCCTTTTTCTTCTTACCTGTATTAAGAGAAGTCAGATCTTCTTTAAGTTGTCCAGTGGAGGAGGAAGCCAACAGACAGGGAAGTGGTGTGGGAGGAACTACAAAAAGACCCCACCATGTATCCAGTTTCAGTAGGAAATTAAGCTGAAAAAAAAAAGTCAGCACACTGTCACTGCAAGCAAATGCCATCCTCTGTTAGGAGGTCTCCAGATCAGCCATCCCACAGCAGCACCTCTCCCACTCCCAGCAGAACAGGGTGGCCCAGGCAGCAAAACATTCAACAAATTGTTCCGTTGCCACTTCTCAGGGGAAAACATTTGCTTAAAAACAGTCAGATGAATTTGGAATGATCTATAGGGCACTTTGTTATGTTAATGACTGTTACCAACTGTCTCTTCTTTATATTAAAGTGTTGACTCATTGTCAGTTGGGGCGAGACAAGACAGCTTGCTTGTGCCTTGCAGTCCTTTTGCACTCACCCAAACTACTCATGTGAAGACACTTTAATATGAAGAGACATTGTCTGTGGCTATTATTAATCTCCTGACTGAAGCCCAGAATACTAATAACACCATGCAGGAGCAGCTAACCTTTCCTCAGAGCATTCTTCATTCTGCAAGATTTTGGCCAAAACTAAAACATTTTTCTTTGCTCTCACAAGCCTGTGGCTGACAAGCAGATTTCCCAATCAGAGATGCAAAAAGGTTTTCACTTGCCCTCTACTGTGCTCAAATAAAATCATCATCATTCTGACAGAGGTAAGAGGGGTGCCTCCCATGAGCCCAGAAACATCAGCATTACCCACATCAGACAGCAGGATTTGGCAGGTCTGGCTGAGGTGAGAAAGCAACTTGTTTATTCTCAGTCTGATCTTAAACCCAAGTGTAACAACCAAACCTCATTGTGAGAGGTATACAGTCCAAATATTACACTGGCATCTGATGGTACTGGAAGATGGATATCAGAGCAAAAAAAAAAAGGTTATCTTTTAACTCTTGTCACAGTCAATAATTCTTACAGAAAAACCAGGCTGAGGCTTTGAGCTGCAGGCACTGGTGTTTTGGTAGAGTATACCTCTCAGAACAAAAAATAAATCCAAACACCTTACATAGAATTGGAAAATAAAGCCCCATATTATTCTTCTCTGTCTGATGTTGCTACTCTGGGATTCAATCCAAGAATGCTCAGACCATTTATCCTGGTTACACGCAGAGCACGCAATAGGTAAGTTCGTGTAACTGGAGTCTGAACACGATAACCTGGCAAATCACAGCTGTCCCTACTTCTTCTTTTGCCTTGGGTGGGAGCCCAAACCTGTTCCTACACAGTTTTATTACATTTTTACTCTTTTCATGGTGAATGCCTAATTTCCAGCCAAGCCACTTATTTTCAGTTCTACCTGAGGCCTTTTCCATCCGTATTTAAGAAAAAAAGCAATGATCTTAGATCCAGAGCAGCATGTACTGTCTGCTCATGCATATCAGCCACAGTCTCACCCTTTCAGCTTTAGTGGATTTTGCATCCTTATTCCTTGAACAGTTTCTTTCTGGAATCTCACACATGTACACAAGGTACTTTGGGCTCTGGAGCCTACTAAAATTAAAAGAATCTGCCTCCAATGGAAGAAAATATGATATACCAAGCTATGCTTTTAGCACCAGGAAAATCATGTCTGAAGTGGCCATTAGCTACATAGTTCTCCAGAAAATATTTAGGCTTGTTTAAACCTATTACCATTTCAGTTTCAAGGAATGCTACTGTGTTCACTTGGTAAGAAACCCAAATATTTGATTCTTTGATTTTGTCCTTATAGTATAAAAGTCCATTAACATATATGTCTGAACACTGCTTTTTAAACAAAATGTAGACCAACTGCCAGAAAGACATTAAGTGCACTTTGAATTAGAGAACCATTTCCATTCCACAACCACTATCCTTAAACACAGCACCTCCTCTTTCCCATGCTTATGGGAATTTAAGTATTACTTCCTAGCCAAGGCAGAAATGTAACATTTGAGACTCATAACACATCACAGGAGCATGTGCTGATAAAGGAAATCATTTCCTCTCAAAGATGGATCTTGTCAGGCATCTGCTCTTCTCCGTCCCAGGAGCCAGGACTGGAGCACTTCTCACTGTACAGGCACCAAGCAGAAGCAGCTCTGCACATCATTTCTCTCTGTATCCCAGACAAACATGTATCCTAAGGCAAATATTTTTGGCTTCCATCTTTTTCCTCCTTGAACATTATTGCTGTCATGCTGCAACATCAAAAATCAGTACATTATAGAACCACGTTTGTTTTCTTACTACATGAGTTCCATAACAACCTGTTCAACTTGGTAAAACAAACCCAGTTTTCAAGTAGATTTGCAGTTCCAATAGACAGTCTCCTCCTCTGAATTGCCAACAGCTGCAGGACCAAAGCCCTCTGGGATCAGAAAGGTTTTCTTTCCTTCCTTGATAGCCATCTGATTTAATTTGCTCTCAAACATCCTGGTCTGCAGTTTTGAAATCCCTGGTTTCATTCAGTCTGTAAAGAATACTTCCTTTTTATAATCTCAAATTCACCATAAACAGAAATAAAAAACTTCATATACAAACTTATCCCTTGTGCTTGACATGAACTGATTATTTGAACAGATTGAAAGTACTGCAATATTCTGAAGTCTTAGTTAAATATTTGATTATAAGTTTTGCCAGTAGTGGACAATTCAAAACTTAAGAGAAAGGGGTTTTGCACTTTAAAGGTAAGATGTAGGTGCCCTGATACCTTCCCCTAGAGAGGATGCTGCTCTAAGCCTTGTGTGGTCTTGCACTAAGGCCTGACTTCACATCCTGGTCCAAGGAAGAATATTCCACACATCCATCTGAATTCAGGCTGCTGTAGAAGGAGTCAGCGCCCAGGAACAGAGAGAAACCTGAGCCAGACCACGAGAGCTTGCAGAACCTGTGGCTCCCATGGCCAGGCTGCTCATCTTCACCTCCTGCAAGCAGGAATGTAATAAACCCCTTATGTTGTAATTCCCAAGAACCAAGAGGAGATGCTGATCTGAGACCTACAAACAGACAGCCAGCCAGTGAGGGACCATCCTCCTGCTTTAGAGCAGACAAGTTATGCAGAACTATTTCTATGAACTTTTGTTAGGTATCTACAGCATTTACAACAGCTGAGCATCTGGGGAATGCAGTGAGGATCACTGCACCTCTATTCTTTCTACCCACCAGCACCCCTCCTCCCCAGCTGCAGCCTCAGCTTACTCATTTGAGGCTATTTCCTTCAAAACATCCACAGCTACCACCAACTTCCCATTTTATAGTAGCAGTAGTACAAAATTAGCACCGGGTTCAGTTCTCCTGTTCAGTTCCTCCAGTGCCCCCAGCTTTCAGACCAAGGTGAGGGTTTGATACATCGTTATGACAAGCCTTTCAGGAAGATAATCAAATGCCACCTGGGTTACTGCAAATTCAATTTACTTTGGAGCATGCTTTATGCTGGTCTGTAGCTATTAAAGAGAGAGACAGTTTCCAGTTGAGGAGTGTGCAGCACTGCACAGCTAAATTGCTTTCCCAAGTTTGCCCAGTGCCATCAAACCTCCCTCAGTGCCCTGGGGCTGTTCCTCCCTAGAGCCTTTTCCCCACCTCTCAGGGTAATACACTTAAGAGTAAAACAGCTTGCAGGAATATATTATTTGATGTTAGCTCATTTTCGTTGCACAAACTTCAGGCAGAACTGTCCCCTTGCTTCTCCTGGCCAGGATCAGAGAGAATTTAGGAAAATAGAATCTACAGGGAAATACAGAAGAAACTCCCTCTTGGAGGTCCATTTTTTTTTCTTGTTTGGTTTTCCTCCAATAGGGACAACCATCTTAAAATCAGCTGCACTGTTCCTCTCTAAAATCTTTTTCAGCTTTTGGCAAACCAAGGCAGAGTTTCTTTTAAGCTACCCTAGAAAGAAACCACCATACTCAGACACAGTATCCACATGTGTTGCAAGAAACACATGTTTCTGTTGCAGAAACAGATTCTTAAAACATGATAAAATATGAGAAAGAAAATTGCTCTTAAAACTACATCACCCCAGCTGGAAAGGGCTGCATCTCTGGCATATGACTGCATTCCTACCTGGGAAGCTGCAAAGCCATGGTCTCCATGCTCTCAACAGACTGTTTCTCATTGGAATAAAGTAAGTCAACCTTTCAGAAAAGAATAAATTATAAAATTAGCAGGATCACAATCTGAAACAGATCAAATTTGGAGAGAGGCCTGTTATCTGAAAAGTTTCATTTGTAGATAGATATGTATGTAATCAGATTCTGGTTTCCCACACAGCCCAGAGAACACCTGGAATACTTGCAATTCACTGTTGCACAGGTATTAACCATAGTTAATATTTAGCTTAAATTGAAAGTTAGAATTCACCATATCTGTAATGTTACTACAGAATATTTTCCTGACCAGTTAAAAAGTCATAAAGAAAATGCAATCCCCATTTTTAAGAGGCCAGTTACAATTCCACCTTTTTCTTAATGTGAAACAGATCAAAGGGATTAAAAACTGAAAAGTAACAGTAAAAGGACTAATACTGAAGCTTGCCTGGTGACTTAGGAATTAAGCCTAGAGACTACCTTTCAGGAGTTATTGTTTCCCCCACCCACGCCCTTGTTTTGTGTTATAAATTTAAGGACAAAGTACCAAAATGTGTCTTGACAAGTCCTTCAATTACAAACTTCTTCAATAATCAGCAAACAGAACATTTCCTTGTCTAGGACATGTAATTCTGAGAAATTAAACCCTCTCTGAACTGGCACAAGCAAACTTGTTCAGCTCACATTTACACTTGCTTAGAACATATAACCATTCATCGCAAGGGAAAGAAAGCCAGCAGCACCAAATAATTTGCTTACCATTAGATGTCATAAGCATTTTTATTACATTAAAGCTTTAACATTTACCAAAATACTGGGTCAGGAAAGAGAAAAATGGAGAATAACAAAAAATAATAAAAAGTAGCCTTGCTGGAAACTAATGTTGAGAAAAACTAACCAACAAGAATAGGAGCTTCCTGAAATATTAAGTATTGTAGCATTTATCTGCAGCAAGACATGATGCATCCTGGTAATCTCAACATTTTTCAGTGTTATTGAATAGTCTAAGCAAACACCATAAGAAAAAACAAACAACCATCTATTTCTGTATTCCCCTCTTCTCCAGAACCATGGCTTTACAGAAAATGTCCTTCTAGGACTTCTGAGATTCTCAGACATTGCAAAAGTCAAGGACCTTCCTGTAAAAAGGCACACACCTCCTCAGAGTTTAATACTATGCCAAAATCCCAATGTTTAAATAATTATATTTTTAGAAGAGGTAGGCTTTTCCTACTCATCACCTTTCACTTATGGCTTAAGGGTAACAAGCCAGACAACCTGATTCAAGAATTTCCCAGTACACTGATGATTAAAGTCGATGTCGAAGGATTCCCCATATAATTATCATGTTTATTATCCCCTCCCTAGCCTTCTGAAGCAGGGTAATGGAAATCCAAGAGGCCCAGCATGATAATTTCATTTTAGTATCCAAAGAAGTTTCAATTGATAAACTAATAATGGTAAATAAATAAAGCAATAGTTACTACACTATTCATCCCCAACTCCCAAACTACTAGTGGTCACAGTCTGAAAAAACCTTAGCTGATCATAATTAAAAGAAAAATAGAAATATACATAAAACCAGCTGTCTTAGACAGCATTTTTATTAAAAATGAATACACAGAGACATAGCAGCTTTTACAATAAAGAGTTTTTTAAAAGGCATCAAGTTGTAAGCCAACCATTCGAAAAAGAGGCTTTGAAATGTCTTCCCCAGCACTTTTTGCCCATTTGTCAGCAGGGGACAGACGATGGCAGATTCCCCAAAGGACAAACAGGCACAGTAACTCCTCTAAACTTCCAAGCCCTTTTCCTGAACGGTTGATCAAGTATCACCCTCCGTAGCAGCATCTGGAGCACACTTCGGTGTTCTTTCAAGTGGCTGGTGTACTTGATCTATTTCTTTAAAATATTTTAACATTCAATAAAACTATTTTAAATAGAGAAATTCTTCTGTCACATGAAAGTCAGGTTTCCTTTTCATATTTCATAAAAGCTTATGAACTTCACTGGCAGCATTTCTGTAATGGAGCAGGAGCTAAAACCAGCAGAACAGGCACTTCAGCAAAATTGTCTGTCAACAGTTTCTAAAGTCATATTGATTGCAGTCCAGAAGACAGTTTCTTACTACTTTGTGGTGGTGTAAGGACACCAGTGGGAAAAGGTGAAGTCCTATTTTGCTCAGCCAATATTGCTTGTTTTGCTTGAGCTCTGTCCTGAAAGCACAGGAAAAAGACAAAAAATCTTTACTTTGGTATATCTATGCAACAGCTCAATATAATTCAGTGTTTTATAACTTGATAGGTTGCTAATGTGGAAATGCATCTCTGTATCTAACCCTCCTAACAGTAATCATATAGTACACAATAGTTACTAATAGTTTTCTTGTAGTACAACTCAAAGTGATCAGTATTAACTTTTGGAATCTGATGACAGCATTATGTATTAATAAGATACAAACACTGTTGTACACTCAAGAAAGCAAAATCCAGAAACAACTGAACAGGAAGAACTTTAACTTCTACTACAATTAAATAACTCAAATAGAAAAACAACTCCGATAGCTTAGGTTAACCATGATTTGTTGGATCCTCTGCAATTTTCTCACACCAAAACCTACTCTTGCACACTGCTTGTCAACTACCACTGTCACACAGCAGTCCCACGAGATCAGTCTCAAATTTGAGTATTTTTTCCCTTTACTGTCAGACAAGATTGCACCATCTGTATTTCCTACAGAAAGGTCTAACACATGGTATTTGAAGTATCCCAAAGGGCAGAAAAATGCTTCTGATTTCCAGGGTAATTATCTGGCATTTGAGATGAGAGGCTGAAGTAACAATCACCTTTTTAAACTAACTCCTAAAGTCAGTCCCAAAGCAAGTCTTTGTCCCAAGAATTTCAGAGCTGGACTAGAACCTTCTGCCTTTTATCATCTAAATACACTCAGCATCAACATGATAATGTGTCACTCAAGTTTCCTGTGTGTCTTCATCATGCCCATACATACCAGCAAATCAAAGCTGTTTATGTGCGTCTGTATATTGTGCAAATCTTCGGGAGCTATTCCGCTAAAGTGTTTGAGTTTGGAGCTTCCTACTTCCCTTAGAGCCATCGCATACGGGACCATCCATTTTACACATTCCTCTATCTCACAGAATTCATAACCTGCAAGACAAGACACATACTTATCTGCCTGAATGAAGATGTGACATTTGTCAATGCATTAGACACGGTTTGTAAATGCCAATACCTGAAACTTTCTGCATCAACTCAGATGAAGAAAAGTGATACAAAGCAGAAGCTGCAAGTATTCCATATGTATATTCCAAGCAGCCGATATCCAGCACACAGAGGTCCAAGAGCTACAAGATAACAGATGTTTAATAAGCCTGGCACAAGAACACTTTTCCAGGTGAAACAGCATTTGAAGGAAATCGGTCTTACCTCTGTTATTTGTACAAATATTTGCTGTGGATATTGTGGCAGCATTACCTCATAAAGCTCATTTAAATATGCGACTTGCATGTAAACATTTAACCACGATACAACTGTCAGTGGATTTAGGTTCCAATTAAGAGCCTGAAAGAGTTGAGAGACACAACACTTCAGTGTCAGTAGAGTTCCTAACTCTTAACCATGCAGCTTTATATACTCCAGAAGTATATCTCTAATCCCAGTAGGTTAGGTTATCTTTAAAAGATGCAAATAAACTCCTCTGCTGTACCTCTTCTTGCTGGTAGGGTCAGGGAACACATTTTGATAATTGCAACCACTAGTGGATACTTTAGATAACTTGTTACCTAGAGAAAACACTGTTTCCTAATTAG
>VYZS01081095.1:8643-19883 GCA_013400695.1 Neodrepanis coruscans | reverse complement strand
GCCACATTCAGCTACTGACCAACTCTGCATTCTTGCTTAGACAGACGTAATTATTTATGTGTAGAGAGGGCAAAAGACTATGGGGTTTCTTTCTTTTGGTACCACAAAGGATTCTGTAGTTGTGCCTGAGTTACAAGACCACATGGTCAGTTCAGATTTGATGGAGCAGTCCTGACCTCATTCCAGAGAAAGTGACTAAAAATTGGTGAGGTTTTTTTGTTCCCATTTCTGAAAATGCTGTCGGTTTTCTGGGACAGACAGGTTGTCATCTTTGTCACGTAGCTGCATTCCATCACAGGTACAGAAGTGTGGATATTACATATTGTTGGACATATCAGATCTTCCTTTCCCTAATGCAGGTTTTCTTGGACTAGAATTATATAATTAAATATGTTGATGAATGGCACAAAATATTGCATAGGTCTAATGGGGAGGTCTGATGTGTCCCTCTGTTTTTAGGTAGCATGTATTTTGTGTATTTAAATATTCAGCTGTAAGTAATTTGGTAAAGACAGCTGTGCCCCGGTGTACTGAACATGCACGTGACTGACCATGATGTTCCATTGGATTATTTCCATTCTCAGTTTTCCCCATCTCCATGTAAGGTGTTCATTTATGATGTCTGTGGCTTAGCCTGTAATTCAGCCATTAAATGCTGACAGCATTTTATATACTGTCTTATCTTTTATTGCCAAAAGGGCTTCTACACTACAACAAAGATTAGAGAAGCATTACATATGAAAGTTTATAAGAAGGAAAACCTTTCTTTTTTTTTTTTGTTTCCCCTTCCTGATTCTCTATGTTATTATTAACCAAGCTGCTATGTTTAATCTCTAGTTGTACTTTTTTCCCTTAAAAATGTTGTTTTTTCTATTCTGGTTCAGTTACAATATCTTTGAAATGTAAAGCTCTCGTTTTACAGGATTAAGATTCTGCTCTCCAGAGAGCAGAATTTATTTTCTATGTATGCAATTAGCTTGTCTATTAAACTTTTTGCGTTTTTTAAAGTGAAGCTCATGAGAAATGTCTAGTTCCTTTTAATAATCTCACTGCAAATGCAAAATATCAGGCCTGGAATATGTTTCAGGGCTATACTTTTACTTTTGTTATTAGTCCTTGAGAAAATTAGATATGATTTGTTGATGAAAACCTTCTGGTATATTGTATGCACTGATTGGAAAAGTGCATGGTACCAGGTAATTTACAAAGATCTTCAGTAAATTGCGTAAAATGTATCAGCAGAGTATTTTATCATCACTCCTTTGTTTCTGAAGAGTATGTCCATGTGGAAGGAGAGGTCTGATAGATAATATAGGAATATCTTCCTTTGGGTAACTCTGAATATGGAATGAGAGAAATATCAATAGTTAATACTGTGGTATTAGGCACACTACAAATAGGCACAGTAATAGTCAAACAAAAAATTTCTGTATTTATCCAAAAGTAACACTTATTTTCTGACATTAATTGAATTGAAAATGGCCCTGATTATATCCAAGTCCTCCGTTATCCAAATATACTCAATATCTTATATTCCCCCTGGATAATTGAAGTTTGACTTTACACTATTTTTAATGAAGTATAAGATTTAACTCATTTGCCTATAGTTCACGTTTTAGGACAGATCAAAGGAAACCAAATTGATGAATGTATAATTAAAATCACATTTATTTCTCTTCATGATTTCCCTGCAAATACCATGCTTTTGATGAAAGCACTTTTATAAGTGGTTGTGTGCATCAAATGCATCTACACAATTTACTGTAGATAATCCCCCCTTTGAAGGAAAACCTTTAAACTTCCGTGCCTTTTAATGCATTACAGCGTAATGGTAAACTAGCCCTGGGTTTTTAAGTTCCTTTTTGCACAGTGCAGTCATATTTCTTTATGGTAATCTCCACAGGATGGCTTGATAGTAGAAAACATGCACGACCTTCCATACATGGTGTGTCCTGGGCCAGAAGTCACTGCAGCAATGACAGTGGTTGGTGCTGCAGTGAGACAGAGCTGCCCTGGTGTCACACTGGGTGTCCAGGTCCTGAGTGCTGCAAACCACCAGGCAATAGCAGTTGCTCTTGCTGCAGGTAATAGAAATGACTCGTCAGTTATTACTGTTGTTTGCTATGGCATTTACTTGCTGCAAATTGCACATTGTACTAACATAGATACCATGAAAAATGAGACATGAAAAGCTCACTGTACCCTGAAAAAGCAGAAATTAGATTTTGAGAAAGATGCCTGCTTGATTGTAATAGATGATACTTGTGCACTGCTTCAGTTGGAGGCAGCTGAGAATCCCAAGGCCTCAGCCACAGCTTTCTAAGTGAAACCTGTCTAAATATAATGATTGGTTTAAACCTACTCAGATCTAAAAGCCACCTTTGGTGTAACTGTATTTACTTCAGTTAAATTATATTTGAGGATCAATTTAACCCACTGTAGTTAAGCATCTTGTTTCAGCATCTAATTATATGTTGTTGCTGCTACTGTTTTCCATTAACACTGAGTTTTCATTGTTTGTTTTTAATGAATGGATGGAATGGAGCTTTTGATGTAACAAAACGTGAGTGTACAGATAGCCAAACTACTTAAAATTAAATTGCATTTGTGGAAATTAAATATAAATTGATCTATCTTTATTGCATGAATCCTAGACTTACTAAGATTTCTGCTCCTGCTGCTTACTGAAGCAATTTTAGTTTTTCATGTGTAACATTCCATGATGTAAATATGGAGGCTAGCTAAATGTGGAAATCTTGTTCTTCCTAAATTCATAAATTGAGGGTTAATGCATGTTTTTGTCCAAATTGTCTACATGGTAACAGTAAGGTTACACATTTTTCGATGTACAAATCTTACAGAACTGGGCAGAAATGCTGCTGTTAACTGAAAACCACACTTCAGGTAAAATAATGTAGGGTATGTAGTTTTAATTATGCTGAATGTGTTCTAAAAGTTGTAAATTCTCTTTAATAGATGTGTTTTGAACTCAAATTTGGTTTGTGTCTTTAAAATCAGAAGTTGCCATTTTTAAAGTATCCAACCACTTGACAAACTGACAAAACATATTTTTTATTGCTGCAGCAGAACCTCTGTGAAAACATAAAATTCCTAAGAGAATCCAGTTTTAGTTTTTAGAGATTGTATTCATGTGTGAGACTTGAGATACATAGGTGTTTGAAAAAATATTGAAAAAATATTTTTACAAGCAGTGGTCAAACTGTTAGTGAGTTACACATTCTTGGAGGAGCAAAAATCAACACTAGAAAAGGGATATAGTGTTGGAACAATGTATTTCTCTTCTCAGCAATT
The DNA here is from genome assembly GCA_013400695.1 of Neodrepanis coruscans. Taxonomy (NCBI): domain Eukaryota; kingdom Metazoa; phylum Chordata; class Aves; order Passeriformes; family Philepittidae; genus Neodrepanis; species Neodrepanis coruscans. Next base: position 16,571 of record VYZS01081095.1, on the reverse strand, counting down.
ATTAATGAGGGAGAGAATTCCTGGAGGGCTTGGTTTTTTGCTCAGCTCTACTACTGTTCTGCACTATTTGCTCTCTAACTGGAGAACACCAGCCAGGAAGGGCCTGTGTTTAATATATTTCATTGCACTTCTCTAAAAATTATTGTCTTAAGTTCACTGAACAGAAAAGCAAAAAAGAAAATCACTTTAAGCAAAACCATAGTAAAATGAATGCTACTTTGGAGGGAGCAAATCTTTTGAGTTGTTCTTCTGTAGCACCTTAGGGGTGACTTTAATGTCAATACAATTTTAATGGGTGGTTACTAATAAAGCCAGTCCTGTATGCTTTCACTACAAAAAATAACTTGCTGAAGGTGTTTTAGCTAAAAAGCATATGTAGCATCATCTGTCTACTGTGCAGTCCTTTCATTTTTCCTGTGGAAATTCCTATCTTTGATAGAAATAGCTACTCTGAAGAGAACCACAACAGAGTACTTATAAATGGTCTCTAAGACAAGGTAATGATTTTATTTTGTAAAGGGCAGGGGGAAATCAGCAGGTTTACAGTGTGACCTAGGAGCTCAACTTCAGCAACATGTGGTTATACTAATAAATGTGTTGTGGGTAGCCAAATAGTAACAAAATGCAACCATTAAGGTTACCTGCAGAACACAGGACCTTGCCTTTGTGTAAAGGCCAAGATGTTTGCCTGAAACCCAAAATTCAGCAGCAGCCAGGAACTGCTGCCGTACAGAGGCCAGATCCCATTTCTGTGAAAGCTGTAAATCTGAGCTCCCAGCTCCCTTTTAGTGAGGTAACATAGGTGAGAAGCAAACACTGTGAAACCCTTTCTATCCAGTTCACTTGTTTGGGCTGTTAAAATGCAGTGTTATGCACATTTACAGCTTTTAAGATGGATAAAGTAGAAGTGCTATTCCCTCTATCAACTCAGTTTTGCAATATTGTCTTTCCTAGCAAAGGAAGTGTTTTGGTCTGTCTTTTATTTTTCTTTTTTTCATAAACTGTCATGGGAAGGAAAGAAAAAAAAATTCCTCTACAACGGATAAAGCTTCACAGCTCTTTAGGTAAAGCTGTTTAAGTAGGATAATATTGTGTAGAGTAACACTCACTTTCCAGAAAGAGATAAGCTCAAGTTCATTGAGCAGGCCCTGCTGTGGCTGTTACTTGATTCCTTGTTCTTAATATAACCTTGAAGTTCTGTTTATTAGGTTTCATTGGAGATTTCCTGTTCTTGTTTTCCGGTGAGACTACAAAATCTTTTGTTCCCATATAAGTCAGAAATGGGACTGCCTATTCAACATCTCTTACTTTTCAGTGTGCCAATGTGAAAGTAAGCAGTAGTATCATTCTCACAAATTTATGAGCATAAAAATGAATTCATTAGTGGAATCCAATTACGGCTTCATAAAACAGAAGGGTAATGATATGGTGCCTGCACCTATAACACTTGGTTAAAATTTGTATTTTCATGGCCTCTGAAAACCCAGATCCAGAGTGCAGCCTTGTTAAACTAAGTACCATACTAATGTTTAGCAAAAAGTCTTAAATTACTAAATGAAAGAAACATTAACCAAGTGCCAACAAACATGTAAACAGTGACTTTAATAAATGAAATGAATCAATTAATAGTGCCTGTCCCAAGTTAAACACTGATTGCTGTGAAAGGGTAACTCTAGACTCATCAATAGTCGTATGATTAGAGAAATAATTTTTTTTATTTAACTCTGAATTGTATGGTTATCTTGGGTGATTTAAATAGAACCTACAGGGTTTGTTCCTTAGATGTAGAAATCTTGAGCTAGCTATTTGTAGTGTGTTTATTGCCCAATGTCTTCAAGCACCTGTAACTGTACTTGTGGCACACTCTTGTCTTTGGATCTTGAAAATACTCCATGTTTTTCACCCACTAATCTCAAGGCACAGGACAGCTTGCATTTCATTTGGCATCCATCTGTGATGTTTCTTGTTATCTGGAGTCTGTGTTGCTAAGCAATAGAGGCTCTTCTCTATCAGGCATAAGCTTCTGTTTCTGCAACTTCAGGGCTTTTGGAATGAAACTGAAATTTTAAAATAAAGAGGCACCTTGTCATTTGGTAAATAAATTTTCAAGATCATTTATGTTTATATTTGAAATGTGCTAAGGTGATGCCTCTGTTGCCTAAGCAGTTCTCTGGTGGGTGGGATTGCATTCTTGATGGCTGCTTTCACATGCATTGCTTTCCTTGGTATGATGTCAGCTCTAATTAAATGTGCAGCTGATTTCAAAGCTGGAGCAGCAGCAGAGCTTCAGAAAGGCTTGGAAGAGCCCTCTAAAGCAAACTGGAATAACAGCAAAACTGCACGAGATGAATACAGAGCTTTTACACAGATGTTAAGTGACAGGTGAAATAAACTTCAGGGCTATGAAAGACTGGAGAGAAGAGGAGAATACAATAAAGGAGTCAGAATTCAATCTTCTGCCTCACAACTGTGGACTTATTACACCATGGTCCAAGGCTTCAGTATTAAAACACAGATATTTCAAGGCTCTGTAGGGAGTCCCTGATAGTCTATGAATGGCCTGTGTGAAGTAATTACTATTTGTAATTTTCCTCTTAAGTATCCATCCCACAAAACCTTCCTAGTCTGAAAAATTAATAAATATGGTGGAACTTGTGTTGCTAAGACCTGGTCATTTCACTCTTCCCAAACCTTCTCTTTTTGTACCTTGTACCATGGCAAGAGTAAGGGCAGGGTGTGCAGCTGCCTGTTCTGAGTCACACAGGGACAATCCAAGGGTCTGAGAAAGAGGAGGGAAGCACAGGGACAGGAAGAAAACTGGTGGGGTTAAGGAGAGAGATGGGAGCTGAACGCAGTAAGATGGAAAGAAGTCAGAGAGCGTATAGGTGAAAATAAAGAATATAAATTTAAATATGTGGAAAAGCGGGGTTGGTTAGTCCTAGAGCACATGAAAGAACTTGTGTTGGGTCAAATAAGGGCAGTGAGGTGTAGTTTGGTTTTGGTATTTTTGTTTTCCAGTCTTCAGTTTTAGCCAAGATACTGCTTTTACTTCTTTCAGGTCTTGATTTTATCCGAGCTGAAGGGTTTGTGTTTTCTCACGTGGCTGATGAAGGGATTATAAACGCCTGTGCTGGTGACCTGCTACGATACAGAAAACAAATTGGAGCAGAGAACATTCAGATTTTTGCTGATATTAAAAAGAAACATAGGTAAATACAAGCAATATTTTATGTAAATATGAATGCAATCATGATCTTATATTTTTTTGTCTTTCTTTTTCCCTTCTTCTGATCTTTTTTTTTTAATGCCAGTTTAGCATCAGAACAGTTAATGATATAGGGAGAAGTCTATTATTTAAACAAGGTCTTGCAGTGCTGTTAGGGGATAGGTTTAAAAATAAATTTGCACTTATAAGTTGCAGGTTGCTCTATCTGTGAAGTTTGTAGTTGTTTAACCTTCAGAATTTAAAAATGCAGACTGTAAAAGTCTTGCTTCTGGTACTAAGTGAGAATTTGTACACTTGTGTATATGCCTGTTATGTTAAATTTTGTTTCTCGATGTTAGGCATCCAGGGTTATGTTTCAGTTATATAAGCAGTGGCCATATAAAAGCATCCAAATAATAATATTTTGGCATTTCAAGAAGCTATTCTTCTCCTTCATTCCAATAATACTGATTTTTTTTACTTAAATCAGTGCTGTCTATGTATGGGTTATGTTCTGTGATTATCAAACAGAAGAAACTTATGACAGATGAATCCACTTTCTTTTCTGCTGATACTTTATCTTACCTGTCACATGGTACTTTCAGCTATTTAGATGTCACTCTTTGGGTTAATTTTTTCCCCAGAAGAACTTCTCAAGTGCTATGTATTATACATGCTAAATAACCTAATTAAAATGTTTGTGTGTAGTATGTGAGTAATCATGAGAATAACCAAGTCTGGAAGATCTTAAATATCTAATAAGCAGGTAATAAATTTTAAAATAGAAAAGAAGCAATGCAGTGTGGACAAATTAACCTTTTCAGGTCCTTTCAGAGTGATTTCTTTCTAATGATTTTTTAATGTATTTCTATGCATATATATAAATAAAAATGCATTGCATTAGACTTTTCTGTGAAAGAAATTGATTGCATTTTTTTTCTTAGTCTTGACAATTGATGAATTGATATGTGGATTACACTTCCCATTGTCCAAAGAGGTTTTTCTTTCAGGCAGATTCATAAGCCCAGAAGGAAATGTTAAAGGATTTGTTGGTTTACATTTTTTAACGTAGGAAAATACATCTGCCACTGAAAACTACTGTGCTCCTGCTCTTTAAATGAGGAGAAGCTATTTTGTAGTCTACTTGCTGTATTACAGCTCTCCTCCTTGTGCTAGTTTCAGGATGCCAGCTACTCTTCAGCCATGTTTCAATGTCCTTGTGTGTGTTAGGTACTTAGGTGGGCCTTCCTCCAGCTGCAGAAAGGGAGTGACTTTCTTTTCCATGAATTGACACCTGTGCTGCCTCTGAACATGGCCAGATCGTACCCTCTCCCAAGTGTTGTCTGTACAGACTGGTCAGCAAAGAAGTTGGTGCCATCACCACCTAGCAGGGCAACATGTTGGCCATGGCCATTTGTTTTCTATTTAAATGGAAATATAGCAACAAAAGAGTCAGATATTGAACCAGCAATGGCTGGAATTCTTTCCAAGTTGAGGAGTATTTAAATTAATAGCTGCTATTGCTATAGGTTTCGAAGTGTGTCACCCATACATCAAAGCATCCTGTTGAACAGCTGGGTTGCAGGTAATTGATGTTTGTAATTGCTGTGTAGGATGATTCCTGTGATTATATCATAGGGAATAACTGTACTTTGTTAGTTGGACTTGTGAAATTATGTGGAGGTTGTTGATTCTGTTCCACAACAGGATCTGATTTGTGAATGAACATCCACAACTCCCACTTGAAGTCAGAGAGCTTTGTGTGCTCAACATTTCTGAAACACAGGTGCTCGACATGTAAGCAGCTGTCTCAATTGGCACTTGGTGGTTCACACTTAGCAATCACTCTTTAGAGACAGGAGACCCGGAGCAACAGGCTGATCAATTCTGCTCCCTGATGGAGAAGGTTGTGTTTCTCCTCTCGTCCGGATTGCAACATTACTTCCCAGATTAAAACAGGACGCTTCTCCTCCCTCCCAAAGCCTGCCTTTGGTTGTTCTGACACAAGAAATGCAGTCTAGACTGCAGGATGTGGGTGACAGAGGTGTGTGTGCTGACTATGGCTGTGGGTCTGTTCCTGTTGTTGCAGTGCCCATGCCCTGACGGCCGATGTCAGCGTGGCCCAGACGGCAGAGGCTGCCCAGCTGTTCCTGGCGGATGGGGTGGTGCTGACCGGCACAGCCACCGGGCTGCCCGCGGACCCTCGGGAGCTGCAAGGTGAGAGCTGTCACACAAAGCTCGGGCAGCGGGCATGGAGTTCTGAATTAATGGAGAAATGTATTTGCTGTTCCTGAAGTGGGGGGAAAAAAGGAGGAAAGAGAAGAAACTCGCCGTGGGGTTTGCTTTTGTACAGCAGAATTAATGTTTGAGGTGCTGTTCAGATTGGCTGTGGAATATTTCTAAACAGTGATTTGGCAGGATGAAAATGACAATTATTTATTTTATAATGCTGACTGATGCTGGGGTCTAAATTAACAAAAGAATACTGTTTCATTTCTAAAAATCTCAACATAAGAAAAAAAAATACTTTATAGCCATGTTAGAAAACTTAGTACAAATCTTTGCATTGAAGAGTTANGTTAACAGATCAGTATGAAAAACAATTCACTTGTCATAGATGACCTGGACCTCAAAACATCTTTTGAAATAACGTGAAATCATCCAGTGTTTTCAGGGTTTTATGTATATCACACATGCTTGAGAGCATTTAAAAGGAATGTTGAACTTCCTAAAATGGGTTCTTATTTCATACATGTTAAACTTTCTGCCTCTGAATAGGTTATAAATTACTATGCTTCAATCATCAGTGCTAAAAAGAAAATGATGGCTTGGTGTGAACACTGAGCTCTTGAATTAGTTGGGTCTTTCAGTACAGTAAATTAGAAATGATACATGGAACAGGTGATGCTGAAAGCTAAGCATGCTTTAGAAACTGTAAAATTTCCTTAATCAAGAGCTCCATCCCTGCCTGCAGTTAATGTCTCCATCACTAGTAATGCAGATTAAATAATTTTTAAAAAAGATTTGATTAGTCTTTGGCCAAAATTCTAGGTTAAATTCTGTTTTCACATATGCTTGTGCTCCTCCACTGATTTCCTGCATCAGAGAGCAAAACCTCTTCTGTAGGCCCAGAGGTTTTTTTATCGCAGTACTCCAACAGATAGCACCATGGCTTCTGTTTTTCTTTCATGTGAACAAACATGTCAGTCTCTGTCTTGTTCTCCTTCTGGGTCCAAAGAACAAAATGAATCAGAGTTGGCAGCTGTAATGAAATACACATTAATGTTGTGTTTGGCTTTGTGTTATGAAAGCAAGAGCCTGCAGATCATGGGTTTATTTTAGATCACAGCATTTTGAATGTTAGCAGGCCCTCTCATGAGAAGGATGTTGTCTTAAAACAAGTTAAGAGAAGAACTTAAAAATCAATATTCCACGGTATAAGGAAATGACAAATTAGGCATATCTATGTCAGGAGATTCTTAAAAGGGATCAGATCTACATTCTACAACGTTAGTGCTGATGTGAGTGAAATTTTGCATTTCAGGAATGTATGCAGCCCTGGAAGTGCTGTATTACAGTGATTCACACAATTGGGCACCTTTCATCACACTGCAACGCATCTCTTGAAAGCAGAACCCAGAGACAGATGAGATTTTTGTCGTGTCTTTTTTTCAGCTTTGTTGTGCAGTAATATAGAAGTGGTTTTGTCTTTGTTGTAGAATTGACTGATTTGTGATGGGGTGTGAGAAGTGAGTGTTTCTCTGTCAAGCCAGAGAACTGTGTTCTGTCGGGTTTTGTTTGTGTCTCTGCCTTCTTGGAGGCAGCCTCCAGCACCTCTCCTCGCAAAGGCTGGCGGGCTTTACTCCAGGGCTGCTTGGGGAACATGAGGGCAACAGTGGTTGATATAGTATGAGGTCTGAAAATCCAACTTCATATTGTTAAGGAGCAAGAATTATAGCTGAGCATTTTCAATTGCAGTTCATTAATTAATAAACCATCTTTCATTTAAGAGGTTATAGAAGTTTGTTCCAGTTTGCTGCCTTGTGGAATGTTCTTTGGTTGGAGTGTGTGAATGTATCAGGNATTGGCTGTGGAATATTTCTAAACAGTGATTTGGCAGGATGAAAATGACAATTATTTATTTTATAATGCTGACTGATGCTGGGGTCTAAATTAACAAAAGAATACTGTTTCATTTCTAAAAATCTCAACATAAGAAAAAAAAATACTTTATAGCCATGTTAGAAAACTTAGTACAAATCTTTGCATTGAAGAGTTACACATTTTTATCTTTCAAAATGAAAATAGAAGTTCTGCAAGAAAAGGGGCATTTCCATAAGGTTCTGAACAGCAAATACCAGGAAAAGTATTGCTTAGAAGATTTTCAGAAAGAATACAAGTTCATTGGCAGATAACAAGATATTAATATCCAACTAGTTTGGACCTTTTATCAAGGGAGACTCATTTGACCTATGAGTTCTGACCTTTGCAAAAGTGCTATGATTCTTCATATTTTTATATGGGCATAAGTTTGGACTGTCTCTATGAAACTGTATTGCTCCCATGCTAGAATTAAAGTTTTATCATGGGGGCATTTAATTTTCATCACTAATTTTAATTTAGATTAATGGCTTGCATTTGAATGTCTCACAATATAAAATAGAATATTTAGTATTTTTATAATATTTTTATAATAGAATTTTTAATATTTTTCTAACATTCT
>VYZS01081093.1:0-23312 GCA_013400695.1 Neodrepanis coruscans | reverse complement strand
TTTCTAAAATGGTGGGTTCATGATGCCCCTCAGTGACACTATCGCTCAGGAAGCAGCAGCTTGTTCTGTCAACACCCAGCTCAGCTGCAGCTTGTGCTGTGCTTGGCAGTCCTTGGACATTTGGCAGCCTATTTCATGTCATAGTGGGCTGTTACACAGACAAGGAACAAGAGCCTGCACTGCCCATCCTCTCTGCACTGCTTCTGCCATCAGAGAGAGGTCCTCTCCTGCATCTTGAGCGCAGCTGCAGAAGAAGGAGTTGCTTTCAGTGGCTGTCAAGCAGTGGAGCTCTGATCTAGTTTGCATATTCCCTGCTTCCTGGGAAATTCTCAAGCTGGCAGGTGTGAGTAGAGGGCAGTGCCTTGCTAAGAAACCCATATGTACACATTGTGCTTCCTATTAAAAAAACCCCTTTCTTTTATAAAAAACACAATCACAGAAGAAGAATATACAAACACATATATAAATAACTTGGAGCCCCTGCCAGGGGTGATTGTAATAGTTGAAAACAGTGCATCTCCTCCCAAGCACTAGAGCTTCCATCTGTGTAAGGTGGATGTACATAACTGAATGCAGCTTTGCCCATTACCTCAGTGCCAGTTTACATCATTCTCTGTTGTGGATGCAGTCATTTTCTTCAAACAAGTCTGACTGTCTAGGAATTCACTTGTCTCTGTTATGGAACTATTTAATTGCTCATTGGTCACAAGTCACCAATACATGTTTCTTTATTTTATGGGAAAGTTCAATGAGTAGCCATTCCAGTGCATAGATTTTGGAACACAAAGATTCCAGTACTTCAAATGATTGAAAGTCTTTGTAACTCCAGAGTTCTTGGAGCTGATAAGTGTATTTCAAAGAATAGAATGGCTGCTTTTGGCAATTTCTCACCTTTTAGTGCTTTGGGCAAAACCCACTCTAACCTTGCTACAGATAGGTAACTGTAGTATAGTTTGAGCTAAAGAACAAAATGTATTTTGTCTTCACACACTTTTCTGGTGACACAAGATGTGGCCCTGTTTCTTTCTTAGCTATTGAAATTGTGAGCAAAAGACAGCAAAAATGAAGAGGCCAGTTGTTTGTGCAGCCAGTGCAGAGTCCCCTGAGAATATGACTGGCTTTCTTCAGCAAGTGCAGAGCAGCTGTAGCTGAAAATGTGTTTTGGATGCAAAACCATGTGGATTTGGATGTGGGGAAATCATCCAAATGGTTATACTGAGAGCATGTGCTTAAGAAATACCAAAGGTGGATCCAGCAAGTATGTTAAGAAAGTGTTTTATTTTCTTGTTTACAGTTTCTATAGAGAAAGGAAGTTGTTGTTTTTCTATTAGGAGATATTTATATTTACAAAGTACTTGCTGAGTTCTATGTTTTGTCCCATGCTAGAATAGATGACACAAGGGACTAATATCTTCTGCACAAGCATGTGATTCAAAGAGAGGGAGAAGCCTGACTCAAAGTCTCTGCAATCTGCCTTTGAAGAAGATTCCATAGGCACAGTAAATGGCATGGCCTTTCTTGCATTTTTGGGCAGACAAGTAGGACTCCTATATCCTTTGAAAATAACAGAGGTATTGGAAATGCAAATAGTTACACTGAAGTGTATTTATCTGTAGCCTGAATGGTGACTTCTCTGTGCAAATTTGTTCCTTCAAACCTGGATCAGAGGAATCTCTTATGGAGGCGGGGAGAGGTTTAATGGGATCAAACATTGTTGGCATCAGGATATTGCTCTGCTTGTGAAATCTGGTGTATTGGCTATAGCCACTGATAAAAAGGAAGAACATTTAGTGAGCTCTTTAACTCTGGTAAATCACAAGAAGGATCTGGGAATCACCATATCTGCATAGTTGGTGTCATACATCAGCATTTGCAAAACCTTCAGAACTCCAGTAGGATCCCTCGCAGTGCCTGGTTTTACTGGGAGATGCTGAAATCAAACTAGTGGCTTGTATTGGATTTACACACTGCTCAGTCATGGAGTAGAAAGCTCAGGCTGGTAGTTCAGGGTGTCAGATGTTCCCACTCTAGCCTACACCTTGCCACTGGGTTTGCAAATCCCACATCCTCTGGGAAAGTCTTGGTAGGTAGGAATGGTGATATGAGCATTCATACAATATTGCAGAAATCCAGGTTTAAACCTTCTACCTCTCTGACCAAGAAAGGTGTCCCCTTCCAGTCCGAGAAGAGAGCCCAAAACTGTGAGCCACAGGGGCTCTTTGCAAATACTAAATGAGCAAGAAGACATGAAACAATCATCCAAGGTGCTCTCCAGGGACCTAGAGTCAAGACTACAGTAAGGCAGGTGAGTATTCAGCCCTTTCCGCTACTGTGTTCAAAAAACAAGGGAAAATATATTCTCTAGAGGAATCTCCAAGACTTTCTGGGGAAAAACTGCTGAGCTGATTTAGTCTTGAGTCGCTGACTGGGGAGTGCTGGGAGGATGCTGGATGGAGGTTGGTCCTGTTGGGCAGCCTACAAATGGAAACTAACCTTACTTTTGGTTGGCACAGGCAGATCCAGGCCCATTTCAGTCACTACTATGAAAGTCTTTTATAGATATCTAATGCTCCTTTGAACTGTTTATATGAGTTTGTTTGTCTACCTTGCTATTTTTATTTGGAATTCTTTTTTAAATTAAGTCATTGACTAACAGCACAAGTGTTTTTCCCTAAGTATTCAGGTGTTCTGCAACAAAGGCACTGAATAAATTTTCTTCTCCAGACAGCTGCCCTTAGATGTTAATACTAAGGGGTTTTTTTCCCTATTGCTTTAACAGTCTTTTTTTTTTGGTGCTATTTTCTGTTCTCAGATAAAGACCCACAGAAGTCAGACTTTCTCTGCAGTCTCAGGCAAATTACCTGATAGATACAGTTTCTTATTTCTTTTGCAACAATGATAACTTTGTTTTCAAGTTTTGATGGGTTATATTTATTTATTTATTTGTCTTGACAGGTTATTTTCCTGTTGCTGTTTCAGCTCCTAGTGTTTTTCTAACATCCAATAAATGGCCCCAGTTGACAACAGATGTGAATCCACCGTGGCAGAGTCTCCTTCTCAGATGAGTTCAACACAAAATCATAACCATGCTGTTTTGGAACCACATTAAGGTATTTTGACTTGGTTTTTGAAAATGCAGGAGACAGAACACTGTCCAACCTTGCTGCAGAATGAAGTTTTGTTAAATGCTGCTTCTATGAGTGTAGGAATAACAATATAAAGGTGTGGGGTTTGACCTCAAAATCCCTTGTGATTTGCCCTTGGGTTTTTCAGGTCAGTGCATTTCAAAACCTGGTTCTGCATTTATCTGAACATAATAAAAACAGCTACACACATCTCTGCTACAAATAGGTTAGGGACAAAATGGGCACAAAGTAAGGCCTCTCATCAAGTATAACAAAAATTGATATTTAATAGTAAGCTAGTATAAAATCTAGTCAGCTCGAATATTTCAGTCTGCAAAGTGATTGTTTACATAAGGTAAGGTTGTTGTGAGTTGCTGGCTGTTTGTTTGAAGATGGCACATCAGTTGTATTAGTATAATGCTGTCATCTCTTCATTGAGTTTTCTGGATTTCATGGAGGGTCTTGTCTGTCCTCCTACTCCTTATTACAGTAAAATAACTAACTAAACCCACTGATGATTTGATACTGAATCCAGAATTTATCCTTTCCTTGTTTTCATTAACAAGGTGTTAATTTCTTTAAAATTAGTTAGTGGAAGATAAGGAACAGTAAGTTTAATGAAATCTAGCTTAATGTGGATGTGTGTTTTCCAGGCCCTTGTCCTGCCCTTCCTCATATTCACCTTAACTCTTTCCGACCTATCTTCCACAGAAAAGCTTCAGTACTTCCTGTGGCTGATTTGGTGGTATATGTGTAGGCTCTGCAAAGGGATCAGGACAGGCTGGATTGATGGGCCAAGGCCAGTGGTATGATGCTCAACAAAGCCAAGCACCAAGTCCTGCCCTTGGATCACAACAACCCCGGGCAGTACCACAGACTTTGGTCAAAGTGGCAGAAAAGCTGCTCAGTGGAGAAGGACCTGAAGGCGCTGGTTGGCAGCGGCTGAAGATGAACCAGCAGTGTGCCAGGTGAGCAAAATGGCCCATGACATCCTGGCCTTCAGTGATAGTGTGGCAAGCAGGACCAAGGCAGTGATAGTCCTCTGGCACTGGGAGGCCACACCTTGAATCTGGAGTTCAGTTCTGGGCCCTTCACTTCAAGAAAGACACTGAGGTGCAGGAGGGTGTCCAGTGAAGAGTAATGGTGCTGATGAGGGGTCTAGAGAGTAAGTCCTATAAGGAGCAGCTAAGGGAGCTGGAGTCATTTAGCCTGGAGAAGAAATGGCTCAAGAGTGACCTTATTGCTCTCTACAACTGCCTGGAAGGGTGTTGTAGCCAGTTGGTGGTCAGTCTCTTCTCCCAATGACAGAACAAGAGGACGTGGCCTCATGGTGTGCCGGGGGAGGTTCAGGTTGGATATCAGGAAGAATTTCTTCATGGAAAGATTTGTTAAACATTGGAATGGGCTGTCCAGGAATGTGGTGGAGTCACTGTCGCTGGAGATGTTCAAGAACTTAGAACTTAGTGCCATGGTGTAGTTGCCAAGGTGGTTTTCGGTCAAAGCTTGGATTCACTGATCTTGGAGATCTTTTCCAAACTTAATGATTCTGTGTCTTGACAAGCCAACCAAAATGTGCCTACACACTAGCCAGATGGCTGTTTCCTCTTCCAATAGGGATGTTGAGTGGCACCTGTCTTTGGTTCACCATGGGATACTAAATTTTGCTTCTTTCCTCTTTTACACTACCAAATTTCCCAGAACTTAGTATCTCTGAGAATGTTGCACCTTTCTCAAACTTGTCTCAATTTGGCTGTTGACTGAAACTGGAGCTGAGAGGCAGAAAAGGAGATGGCATAGTTGTAAGGGGATTATTTCTCTGGAAAAATCTAGATATTCTAAAGACTAGAAAGGAAGAAAACTAATTCAAAGTTCAAATAATTTTAGTGCTGCATGTATTGAAAGACTGAAATGTAAAACAGCTACACAGAAGAAACCTAGTAAAATAATATTTTGTAGGTAACTGAAGAATGAAGAATGTAGGTAAATGAAGAATTATATTTTAAAACATATTCTGTGATTGTCAAATGACTCCATTTCTTCTTTTCTATGCTCCAATTGTAAGGGGAGATGGAACTTCTGAAAAACCTCCAACCACATTCATATGTAACTGTATCTGAGGGAAAAGACAAAAAAAGACAAAATGGAGTTTGCCTCTTCCTAGGAATCAGTGACACTGAACAGGAACTGTGCATGATTACAGATGACAGTAGAAAACCAATTTAGCCTGATCTGCAGCCCAGTGTTTTAGATCAAAAAGGATAATTCTTGTCCCTAGTGACTTGAGAAAGAAGTGTTATCTCCGTGCAGCATTGATGGGAGCAGAATGAAACAGATCTTTCAGTGCTAATGTCCATATTTGAAAAAGTAGTTGAGTAGAAAAGGAACCTAAAGCAGAGTGTTATGGGTAAGAGGAATAATTTAGAAAATCAACCCTTTCAATTTCATAAGGAGACTAGTAAGCCCCAAGTGTTTCACTTTACAAGAAAAAGACAAAGATCTGTCTTGATCATGGCCTGTGGAAAACTAACAGGTAACAGAGGTAACAAAAAAAGATAGAGTGAACTTTGAGATTGATTGTGAGGAAATTTATACATATCGAAAAAGATTTCTGGTGCACAACTTAACTATTGCAAAAACATACCTGGGGACATCACTCTAATTTTGTTTATTTAGAAGTCTTCAAATTAGCCTGAAAGTCTTTCTTAAATATGAATTGTAGCCCAGACATTTATAGGCTTAAAGAGACTTAAAGTCTGAAAATTTATGAGCTCAAGGACTAAGTAAAGCCTTGTCAAACAGAAGTGCCCTGCTGAAAGAATGAGGCAAAAAAGGAACTCCAGCAGTTCTCCTAAAATAACAACAGTACCATAGAATACTCTTTACCTCTTTAAGTTAGGTTATGGTATTGAATATGCTGCTAGGCATTTTGGAGTTTAACCAAAGATACCGTACATTTTAGACGTTGGCTCCAGTGCACTGAGTCTCTGTCATTGCAGATGTTTTTCTCAAAGACTAGTAAAGTTTTGGTTTAGAAGAGGAGTTAAATGCTCAGAAGGAAAAAGCAGAGCTGGAAGGGTTGCCTTATACTTCCTTAGGCTTTTGTTAACTAATACTATTATTGGAAGAGTCAAATAAACATCTGTCTGCAGCTGGGTGCCTGTGCAGTCCTCACAGTGTTGTGCTCCCAGAGCACAGCAGTTCTCCTACAGCCCAATACAGAGACATTTAAGACCTTCCCCATGTTTGAACAGAAGAAATTACTATTCCTTTTCAAAAGGAAATGACATTAGCATGTGTTTCTAAATGAACTTAACTTACCTGGAAGAGCAAGGCAAGGAAATGTCTGTGGCACTGGAGAAAAATATTTTAGATGTTTTTCCTGCATTTTCACAGTACGTATGCAGCTGACATTCTTGGAAAATGAAGAAAAGCCATTTCTTACTTCGGTTTCAAGTTCCTAAAAGGCATTATTATTATGTAATGTCTGGCTGCTGTTTTAGTATCCATGATGAAATAAAGATAGCAGTCGGAATAGGTATCCAATGAACAGATGTTTGTATCAGTGGAAAGTACCAAAGTAATCGGTAGAGAAGACAGAATCTCTTGGGGATGTGCAGTTTAAGTAATCTTTCCAAAATGAATGGACTTAATTTAATTTTTTAGACCATTAAACTGTGGAAGGATTTTGGTGTTGAATTTTTTTGTTTTTGTTTTCTCAGACAAAAGTGTTGTGTGACTCCTTAATGTCAAGGTTTTGATATTGCTCTGTTTGTAATCGTAGAATTATAGAATGGTTTGGGTTGGAAGGGGCCTTAAAGATCATCTATTTCCTGTGCCCGTGTTGTGGAGACCTTTCACTAGACTCAGCTGGTCAGAGCCCTAAATGATGGGTGTTGTATGCTTGTTCTGAGCTTTTTAATCAGGAAATAAATGTCCTTGCCAAATAAATGAGGAAAAATACAAATAAACACAGTATGATTTATTTTTAAAATGCTCCCTTACCTTTCAACACTGCTATTTTGAATTATGGTTATTATGGTTAAACTGTTAGGGTGAAAACAATGACAATTATTGTGATAGTAACAAGGAAATAACAAGGATACTGTTAATTGCAGCCCAAGAAGTAAAATTATATATAAAAAAAATATGCAGTATCTTATACACTTGTTATGTTAATGAAATAAATAAAATCAGGTTTGAGAAAATTCTTTAAACCTTTAGATCACAAATTAACAACAAAAAATTATTTTGAGCAATAACAGATTTGTTGTGGGCTTAATACCTCTTCTCTGAGTGGAAGTGAATTAGATTCAGTGATTCAGTAGTTTTATGCTTTTTAGAGCCATTAGGTGATAGTACCATCCCAGCAGAAAACTGTTTGCCGTTCAGTTAGAAAAGTAACACCCTAAGGGGGTGTTTTAAAATGTCACAAAGTATCTGGCTTACATTTGTAAGGGCAAGAACTATCTATTTTGAGGCATATATTCAAAGCAGCGTATTTACATATTTGGAGAGTTATAGCAGGTGAAGAACCTCAGTTTTACTAAGAACTTGAAAATATTTCAAGTGTGACTTTCAGGTTTCAGATGTTACAGGCAGACTAGCTTCCCCTGAGCTTCACAATAAATAATGAACAACTCTTATTTGTGGTTAATTCTGCCTGAAACACACCCTTTTCATTATCCAGAATTTACTGCTGGTCCCTTGCTTTTCCAAGAAAATATAGGCTTCTGTCTCCTTTCTGCTTACTTCAGGTGAAGCTGATATACTAATGACTTCTTAAACAAAAGGGACATTTCATATTCCTTATCAATTAGAAGAGCAGAGGATTCGAGGCTTCAAACTTAGAAGCATGCAGAAATATTAAGACAAGCAGTTCAAATTTCGTCCTTACATTCCTTGTTTATCAATTCAATTATTTTTACAAATTTTATGTAATTTGCAAAATGTGTTTATCTATCTTGCCCAGGTGGCCAAGAAGGCCAATGGCATCTTGGCCTGTATCAGGAATAGTGTCACCAGTAGGACCAGGGAAATTATTCTTCCTCTGTACTTGGCATTGGTTAGCCCCAGCTTGAGTGCTGTGTCCCTCTGAGCCCCTCAGTTTAAGAAAGATATTGAGTTACCGGAATGTGTTCAGAGAAGTGCAACGAAGATGGTGAAGAGGCTGGAGTACAAGCCCTATGGGGAACGACTGAGGGGGCTGGGGTTGTTTAGCCTGGAGAAGAAGAGGCTTAGGGGAGACCTTATTGCTCTCTACAACTACCTTAAGGGAGGTTGTAGCCAGGCAGGGGTCGGTCTCTTCTCTCAGGCCCCCAGGGACAGAACAAGAGGACAAAGTCTTAGGCTGCATCAGAGGAGGTTGAGGCTGGATATTACGAAAAACTTTTCCACACAGCGAGTGATTTCCCTTTGGAATGGGCTGTCCAGGGAGGTGGTGGAGTCACCGTCCCTGGATGTGTTTAAGGAAAGGTTGGATGGCACACTTAGTGACATGGTTTAGATGATGAGGTGGTGTTGGGTAGGTTGATAAGTTAGGTAATAGGTTGGACTTGATGATCTCTATGGTCTTTTCCAACCTTCTTAATTCTGTGTGTGTAATTCCGTGTGTGTAATTCTATGATCACTTCCTCTGAAAAGGAGGAAATAGTAAGAGGTAGCTAAATACACAGATCAAGATTTTAGAAATTCTGACTTCTAATTTTAGCTGGCACTGATTTAGTCAATGTCATTAGGTGAAGTTCTTTAGCAGGGAGACCATTTGCACACATCTTGAGGGCCTCAAAATGAAGATTATCAGGAAACAATGGCTCAAGAAACACACCTTATCTTCTGTTTGTCCCAAATGTATTGACTCTGAACTGACTCTTGATTAATTGACACAAAGATTTATATATTAATGAAGGATTTTGGAGTTCTTTGTTTTGAATAAATCAGTGGAATTCATCCATATTTCAGTCTCAGAAAAGTCTCAGGGAGATCTGAGAATGGAAAGTGAATTGCTGCTAATAGGAGATCATGAGAGTCAGAGTAAAAATTTACATGAAAGCAAAGGTCCCTTCATGGGGTTTAGCAGCAGTTTGGGGTGCAAAGACAGGGACACAGGCTCAGCTGTACTGCCTTTGCAACTCATGTTCTCACCGCCTCTCATGCTAACCGCCCCAGTGTGCAGTAGGCAGATGGTCCCATGCCCTGTGGTAGCACTTACCTGCTCTTTTCCCAGTTCAGTGGGAAGAACACACCTGTACTGCCACATGAGGTCCCACATGAGGTCCATGAAGTCCCACACCTGCTTATGTTTTTTTCCATCTCTCTCCTTGCCTTGTTCATCCTGTTCGAATCATACAGCTAGCTCTGCCTTTCTTCTCCGTGCTTCATGCCAAGACTATAACAGTAACTCCTTCTATGTGAATTTAATTGGTTCAGTCCTCCATATATACAGATTCTGCTACTTCCAGTAATGACTTTCTAAAAGTGTAGCGAAGTCTTGGTGCCATCTCATAGGCAGCTCATTTTCAATAAATAAAATAAATAAATAAATAAATAAGTAAAATAAAATAAATAAAATAAATAACTGTCCAGAACTTTCAATACTGAGAGAATTCTTGAACACAGTATTAATGTTTCTTTGTGGGCATTAAAAGTGCAGTAATGATAACAACTGGAGGAGGAGATACCCACACATGTCTGAATACGTCCTGCTGGCAGTTCTCTGCAATGCCCCTTCCTTGCAATAAACTCATTATCCATTCACAGGATAACATCATGCTGCAGGCTCAATGTGTTCTTTTCTATGTGTTTGTGGAAAATGGTATTTCATTTTGTGTAGTCACAAAAAAAAAAAAAAAGCATTTTGATTGATTGTCATAAACCCTGTCAAGACAGAAAAAAACCCACCCATAGTGGTATTAACGTGATTAATACTTGTGTGACCTTGCCTGCAATGTGTTTAACATGGAGAATGACTAAAATTCAAGTTTTCTTAGTAACTACATTATGTCAACATTTCCTGGTTGCAATAGTCATGGGGTTTTTTTTCATTGAAATATGACAAATTGTGCAATGTAACCTCTTGCTGGGCAGGCTAGAAAGATGACACTACAAACTACACTAAATCCACTGTTGCAGATTCCTTCTCTCCTCCACACCCATAGTGCTTTGTTTTCCCTTTGCTCCACAGGCACCTCTCCTTTCCAATTTTATTTTAATGTGGTCTGATAAAGAGACAAATAATAGAAGGGAAATACAGGGGGAAGAAAATGGTAGTAGGAAACATCAGGAAAAAATAGTTGTCTGAATGCTTAAATAATAAGGTATTCTCAAAGTGCTTAAAGAGTAAGATAGCCCTTTTCTATTACTATATCAAAGTTATTTATTTCTGTAGGACTTTTGCTGATGTAGGTGGATGCAGAGACCGTCTACATGCTATTCACTTCTTTGTAAAATTGCACCCGTTTACTATATTCTGATGTAACAAGTTGTTAACAAGACAGTTGCAGAGTCATTGCTGCAATTATATCTGAAGAGCAAAATTGGAAAAAACCAACCAGTTTTTGTAAGAGGGGTTGATTTCATATATGTAGTTTATCCTTAAAAATACCAACAAGAAAACTTTGATTTGCTTCTTTGGACTGAGCTGCTGTTGGCAGTGTTTCTTCTATCTTTTCCTCCAGGAAAAATTAATTTTAAATTTCATTCCAAAAGCACAAGAACTCGGCAGTGCTGCTTTTCTTTATTTCCAAAGACAAGTTCCATTTTCCTGTGTTCGCTGTCCAGAAAGATGTGTGCTGGGGCTATCAAGTCCCAGCTGTGCAGTTATGAGCTCTGGTGTTCCACTGGAAGGTGCTTCCAGAATCTGACATAATTTTTGTCAGCCTCAGAAGGAAGATGGGAAAGTCAGATTTAACCCAAGGTTAAGTAAGGAGACTTGCAGGCAGCAAGGCATTGAAGTGATGGGCTCTACCCTCCTGTGCTGTGCATCCTCTGGAGCCATAGTATGATTTGTAGATAGCAGCTATTGTAATCATAAAATCCAAAGATATCAATTAGAGAATCATAATTTGGTGATTACATCTGTGCTTGTAAATCAAGCATAACAGAGTTTTTAATGGCATAGAGGCGAATCCTCTTAGAATTCTGAGCCCACACCTTGTTAACCCCACTTGAGTTTCCAAATATGGTTGCCACAACTGGAAATTACCACAAAATTTGGAAATTAGTGACCGTTGAAAAAACAAAGAAAGTTTGATCTTTTAGCTACACACTACTGAACTGAATGACCAAGTAGATCTATACTATGACCAAGCAGTTCTGGTGATACAAGTGTGGGAAATTTTGGGAGTCTATTTGTTGTATTGGACCAAAACTTTGCTGAAGACAATCCTAATGCTCGTTGAGTGCCGCTGCCTGGGCACATTCCACAGCACTGTTCAATTCCTCATCACTGATCTACCTAGCACAACTTGTGTTTCCTGTACTTCAGTCCAGTGCTAACCCTCAGTACACAGTGCTGCAGCATGAGGCAGGACCACTTCATATCACTTTTTCTGAGCAGTGTTTGAGTTCCTGGACCCTGCGTTGAAGTAAGTACATAAACTCCAAA
Source organism: Neodrepanis coruscans (assembly GCA_013400695.1). Classification (NCBI taxonomy): domain Eukaryota; kingdom Metazoa; phylum Chordata; class Aves; order Passeriformes; family Philepittidae; genus Neodrepanis; species Neodrepanis coruscans. The sequence goes on along the minus strand of VYZS01081093.1, from coordinate 11,585 downwards.
ATCTAAAGCCTCTTTGAAAAGAGACTTTTCCTTTGTGAACCGGAGGACTCCACTGGAAGAGATGACAACACAGGAGGAGCAGTGCCCTGTGGCTGGCAGCTGTATATTCCACTACTCTCGTATTGCCCTGTTCCAATGAAAAATAGCCCTGTCTTCTGCAGAATGGCGAAGTCCCCAGGGAGATCTCCACATGTTACAAAAAAGAAAAGACTTCTCACACCAGTAAAATACAGAGAAAAATGCTTAAGCTGATAGCAGATGATAAGGGAATACATAACCCCTGTGGCTTCACAGTCATATATAGGTTTCAATGGGTTGTGCTAGCTAATCTTCCAAAAATATGTGTTTGCATGTATTGTTTGGCTTCCTGATTCCCTTCTGAATTATTCTGAAAGATATGAAGGAATTGGCTTTTGTATTTTTTATATCTGTGAAGCAAGCCTTTAATAGTCAGATATGCTATAAAGGACATTCAATGTAAAGGAAACAGGAGAGAAATAAGTGATCAGTGGTTTTCTTCCTTGGCATTGAGGAAGACGAAAAGTGTCTTATACCCTGTTTGTGTAAAGTATGACATCTGGGGAGACTGAGTCCTGTGAAACTACTTGTTTCCATGGGAAAAAAAAATGGAAAGAAACCCAAACAGCTGACTTACTGAGAATAAACAGGAATTTGACATTACGACCACAGACACGCAGATCTGAAACAAAGTGCTGAATAAGTTTGAAAGATTTCTTTGCCAGCAAACAGGAACTGTTTACTAATCTAATGGCTTACCCCTGATATATTTTTAAAAGAAATGTCTAAGTTCTTGGACTTAATTTGTTTCCTGAAAAAAAGGGCTGATACTACAACTAACACACATCAAAATTGCTACTGAGGCTGCTTACACTTAATTCAGTTTCTCAGCAAGGTACACGTTCATCTGACAGACCGTGTATTAAAAACCATATTTTAGAGTAATTTTGCTCTGGTAGAAGGGAATAGAAAGGGTGAACCCCTGAAGAAACAAAGGTTAATCTGTTTGCTGCACACAACTGAACTGAATGACTGAGTACATCTGTACTATGATCTAGCAATTCTGGTCACTGTCGTGGTTTTACCACAAAAGTAGCGATTTTGGACAAGAGATTTCCAAGAGAAGCCACAGACACACCCCAAAATGAAGAAAACACACAAATATCACAGTTTATTTCACGCACACCCAAACCCCGACAAATAAAGTGCAACAAGACAGACAAATTAAGTTGCCCAGGGCCCGTATCGGGATAAGGATGCTCTGGAGATAGTGCTGGTCTCTCTCTGGGCTCCCGGAGAGACGCCGGGGTAATTAGAGGAAGCACACGGCTGGTCTGAGGACCCCTCAGCAGCGCAAGCTTCTGCTCGGCTTTACTGAAGAAAAAAAAAACTCAAGAAATTTAGAAACTGCGAGCCCCCTCCCCCCTCCCTCTAGACCCCTGGGGNTCCGCGGGTTGGCACAGCCCCGGTACCGCTGCCGCCGCTGCCGCCACCACTCCTTCTGGCGCCGCCGCTCTGCGGCTCGGCCCGACCCTGCCAGGCTCCGGCGCATGGGCGCCGGAGTCGGAGCCCCCACGCCGCCACCATACACCGCAGGCACAGCCTCAGCACCATCTCGGGCCACTGGCACAACCCCGCCGCCGGCCCCACACCGGCCATGTGGTCGGTCCGCGCGCTCGCTGCTCTGACTCGTGGCCTGCACCACTCCCGCTGGCTTTTCCTGGGTCAGTTGCGTCACCACACTGGGCGCCTCGCGACGCCCTCTCGGCAAAGCGCCGGGCAGCCCAGAAGCCCCGGGCTCACGCGATCCGCCGGGCTCAGCTTCCCCGCAGCTCAGATCACAGGTACAAGCCACCGTGCCCGGCTCGGGTCTTCAAACCTCCGCCCTGGCTCCGTGGCCCCTTTGGCTCCCAGCCCGGGGTTTTGACGCCCAAAGAGGGGGGGCCCCCGGCGCCGCGAAGGCACGGAGCGCCAGGCACCTGGCCCTGAGGCAAGGGAAACGACCTGCATGCCCCTCGCGGAGGTGCCTCCCCTGGCTGCCACCTTCGGGGGAGCGTCCGCCCGCAGGCACGCCTGACATCCACCGCCACCACCGCGGCCCCCCCAGCTCGGGGCCCAGGGCTTCCCCCGGACACCCCACGAGCCAGCGAGAGCTCATCGGATGCTGCCCGCCGGGCTGCACCGGGGGCAGGCCCCGCTCCAACCCACGGGGCTCCAAATGGGACCGAGCCAGGAAGGGGAGGAACGATTTCCATTCTCTGTCCCACGACAGTCATACAAATGAGGACCCATATTTTAAAATGAAGAATCTAAACCAGCTTTTCACTTCCTAGGGAATTCAGATGGTTTCATCTCAATGGAAGGAACCTGATTTATATACATGTAGTTTCTGATTTCATACTGGCTATTCTGTCCTTAAATAGGGACAAAATTTTAAAATAATATTCACAACTAGTATTGCAGATAATCACATCATTTTAGTGTGACCAGGATCCTAGGAAAGATATCTGGGCAGCCTTGTGCAGTGGCTTCAATGATTTAAAATTATTTAATGGAATTGAATGAATTATTAATTATGAATAATACATGTGATGAATAAGAAAATTTTCCTGCATATAAATAATGCATATTTTTTCAAAAAAAAAATTATTACTTATCCTGTCTTCACATTTAACAGGGCTTAGATTTTGGCCATGTATATATTTGGCATTTCAAAAGATGTGAAAAAAAATCTTTTACATCACACTGGCTGCCTAAACTGATTTTTCTTCCTTCTTGTTTTTCTTATGTTATTTTGAGGTAGTGTGAACAAAAAACTCCATGAGTACCAAAGTGAAAGAAATAAGTGAGAGAGCATGAAAGTTTCTTGTCCAGACATTAGGTCATGAGAATTTGTGCAGACTTATGCATTAACAGCTAAAATACAGGGAGGGCATAAATTTCAGTAAGCAGTTGCCTATATTGAGCAATGTTTAACAAAAGCACTGCTTCTCTGCAGTTATAGTAGTATTGAATTAATTGATAAATCATATCCTTGGCCCCTTTTATAAAACCAGGGCTGCTTTCAGAGAAGATTAGGCTTTTAAAAAACTCTGTCTGAAATGGCACAAATTGATTCAATTGGATTTTTTCAACTGCAGATCTCACATGTCTTTTCCACTGCATGGAAACATACAGTTCATTTCGAGTGAGTTTAAGCCTGCTGACAACTGGCTTGCTTTTCTGTTGAAGCTTGTGAATGTCATAGAAATAATACACAGACCATAAATTTAAAAGGGTAAATCATGAAAAAGCATTGTAAAATGCTTTTAAATTACTTCTGTCATTTCATCTGTAGGATATAATGTCAGAATTACTTAAAATGATGCAAAGAGTACCTACTGCAACATACTTTTCACCAGTAAAACTAAGGTTCTAATCCAGGAATACTAAAATAGTCATACACTGAATGATACTGGGAGAAGTTATGTATCTTCCTTGACATTCAAGAAGATGTCAATAGTGATTATTCCTCCAAAACTGCATTGTAAAACATATGCTAGACCAGTACACTTGAAAGTCATGTCACGATCTGCATGTCAAAAATACAAGTATTTTCAAGTTTTGCTGAGCAGTCCCAGTCTTGCATGTATCTCTCTGTGCTCTCGTGGGACTATTTTCATTACACCCAATAATCAAATTAATCCATTACCTGCACTTAGCCTTTATTAAGACAAAGTGACATATCAATTTACAAGCATTACACAAATTGACAAAGCAGAAGGTGCCGTTTGAATGTTAGTATTTCCCTGAAGTCACATTATTTCTAATATTCATAAGGCCTTTCTTGCTCTAGACCCATTTCTTTCTGAGTTGACAGACTCATTTATAAAAAAACATGTTGTATGTGACAGAGACATAGCATGCTTTAAAACTTTTTCATTTGGGTGACTTTTTAAAGATGTTTGGATGTGTAGTTCCCATGGATAATGTAAAAAATACTGTGTGTCATCATCAATTTATTAAGATGCCCTGTGCACACTGAGTCCATGTATGATTTACATACCTATGAAGACTGTGATCATTCCTGCAGGAATTTAAGAAGGTAGGTAGATAACAAGAAGCATGCTGGTGTATTGTCCATCTATCCCATTATCCTGTGTCCACCAATGGCCATTATTGGACACCTACCCAAAATGTAAATCAAGAGAGGATGTATATATAGTATTTATTCATGAGGTCTTAATGTCTATGGTGGCTTTCTCTGCCTCAGTTTTGTTTAGTTGCCTCTTGAATATATGTGATTTTTTTTTTTTTTTTGCATTAGTAAGTTCCTGCGGTGTAAGACTAAGTAATTTAGGAGTACTTTGTTTAGGCACTAAAAAAGAAAACAGTCTAATCCCAAATCTCTTCTTAGCACATTGAGATTATCAGTGTCTATACTATCTCCTCTCATTTGCTGCTTTCCAGTCTCAGTCATCTGAGTCCATTCAGGATCTTATTTACAGGACAGCACTATTTGCCTAAACACATATTGAATGCATTCAGAGGTGCCACCCTCAAAGCAGGTCATGGCTAGACAATGGAGACACTGTAATTCACAAAAACATAAATTCAAGTGGTTTATCCCCTGGGGAGTCCCTTAAGAGAAAATACGTTTGCTAATAGAGATGCATCACTGGCTAATCCCAGCAGTCTGACCTACTCTGCAAAACAATCCCTTGACTCCCCAAATATAGTATCTGTAAAGAGTGCCTTGCTCAACTGTTGAGCTCATATTAAAATTGGCAAAAAACATGAATTGTTGTCATTTTTCAATTGATCTTGAATACTTGAAGCTGAATTCCAATGACATCGCTGTTCATCACAAGGCCACTTCCAGCAATAAACTGTTATTAAGAACAGTAGCTGAAATATTTATTCACAAACACAATTGAAGGTTACATGTGATTGCTCCCTGCAAGTGCATTTCCAACAGCATGGAAATTTCCTTTTTCCTACTTGGGGTTATTTCTGCATCAGTTGTTTGACTCTTGCTCACACTCCTGGACCAAGGCTGCCTGGGGAGCAAAGACCAGCTCCAGATCTTAAGACAGATGTACTCTCATGAACCTGACTGATGAGCAAGTTGGCAGGCAGGGCATCTGCCTAGTACTGTGGCTCACAGAGCTGTCATTTATTTCGCTAACTCCCAAAGACAAGTGAGGTCTTCAGTCAAAGTGAATATTCTAATTGAATTATCCAGTGTCCCAGAGAGAGAAGACCTTAAAAGGCCAGGCGATGAAAAGAATTTCTGACTTTTGCTCTTTTTATGATCCAATGAACGCAGCACCTGCTAATGTCTAAGATAAAGATTTATCTCTATTTCTAGGACTGAGCAGATAATGTAGGAAGCCCTTCTGCTGGAACAAGAAAGGGCTACAGCTGTCTCCGAAGCCATTGGCAGCTCTCATGTGGTTCAGCTGAGATTCCTACCCGGGACTCAGGCCATGCTTGTGAGGCCGTGCTGCTGTCCTTGGCATTGGGACGAAGCAAGCCCAGGGATGCACTAAGCTGGGGATGTGCTGAGACTGGGGATGCAGTGAGGTTGGGGTGCAGTTTGTCCAGTAACACACCCTCTACAATGCAGCAAGGCCTGGATATGTCCTGGCTGCAACCCAGCCACTCCAGCAGCTCTAGACACCACCTGTCATTTTTTCCTGAGAACCTTCCAGGATATCCGTCACCTCTTCAATGATAACTTGTCCCTTTGGACCTCTAATTCTATTCTCTTACGCACATGAGAAATTTTGTAGGGTTAAGGTGGTAGGATTAATGCTTTGAAAAGCTTGTGGCCCTGTCCTACAGATAAGTCAACACCGGCTGACCATTATGGCTGTGTCTTGACGTGAGGGCAGTGGCTCAGGAACTAGAAGATCTAGTAGGCCTTATAGGGTATGAAAGTAGATGAGTATTCCCTTCTTACTGTAAGGAAAGTGAGTCAGGGAACTGACAGGACATGTAATTTCATTTGGTTTGCTAAAAAAAAAAAAAAAAAAGAGTTCCTCATTTGTCATTCACATTTGTTTAGTTCCAACTTCCTGCTACAGAAACTTTGCTGTTTGAATTTGCTTAGGTAATAATGTTATACAGACTTTCTGCATAGGTTTTTTTTTTGTTGTTAATATTTTGGTTAATATTATTTGTTGTGTGTGCATAATTCACTTTTAATGACACCAATAACAAACATGACACCAGTAATTAACTCTTATAAAGTAATGTAAGTGAAATTTGTAACAACGTGATGTCAAACATTAGAATTACTCAACCTCAAAGGAAAATAGGACAATTCAAAAAATGTATCAGATGGCAGTCAGATAGGAGAAGAAGGATTGTTTTGGGTTCATAATTGGGCACTGCAAAGTAGGCCAGCAGAAGGTCTCAAGTGGAAAGGAGAAATTCTAACTTACAAAAGTCAACATGCTTTCTAGCTGGTGAATTAGAACATCTCTACAGTCTGGTAGTTCATTTAATTATACTTTTTTTTTTTTTCCCAGAATGGTAGAAAAAGATACAAAATAATTTTTCCTATTTAAAAAAATAAAAAAAAGAATTCAGAGAGCTCTGTTTTTGATTAACTTTTTTTTTTTTTTAAGAAATTAAATGCTATTTATTAAAAAAATACTGCTGTTACATGCAGGGCCCAGCTGAAAGTGAACACATTGCAATACTTTACACAGGCAGTTTTCCTTTGAAAAATTCATTTCTCTTGATTATGCTGAAATCATTGTGAGTTTTTTAAATGTTGGTTAAATATCACACCAACATGTGAAAAACTTCAAACTTGTTCATATCACTCCCCAGTCTCTGAAGCAAGGTTTCTGCAAAGAAAATACTTGGCATACATATCAAATATATTCTCTGAAGAGTGATCCAATTGTATAAGTGTGTCTTCAGATCAAAGCTCTGGGGAAAGGGAATGAATAGCTTTTAAAAAGAACTGGGTAACATTTGAAAAAGGAATTATTCTGTATTGCTGTGTCTGAAAACATGCCAATGCTTTTCCAATCCACTTGCATGTTATGAATACTTGCTATATAGATTAAAATACTACAAACAGTTCAACTGAAACAAATAAAGACCACAAAATTAAACATTTGGACTCTGCCTCTAAATCATTCATTAAAACACTACACAACAACTATGTCTTCTCTATTAGGTGTAGTGCATGTGACATGTCAACTCTGCATTTTGAAGTATTCACATACCAAAAGAAGAAATAAAGAATGTCTTAAGTATTTTTAATAGCATAGCTGAGCTTTAATCCAGTGCAATCATTTCACAGTCTGTTCTTTGTACTCGTTCCCTATTGAGTGGAAGGCAATGACTCTTATAGTGGTTATAGCAGGATAAATTGATTTCTGGTGGGCATTTGGGCTCAGACACAAAACACAGGAAAGCAAAAAGACATCCACTTTGATTCAATGGCACTTGCCTGCACTCAGAACTTTCCTGGGATAGAGTTAAACCATCAGCAATTGAAGTTTCTACAATCCCAATTACAGACCAGAAATTCTACAACACTGCAAAGCCATGAATACTGGATGGCACTTGAAATCCAGTCTAACTCATGACTCTTCCCCTAATGGGAAGTCAGCCAGTTCCTTTATTTCAGCCTGTTTCAATGCACAGACCTTTATATTCTTTTATCTGAATGGGTACAGACTGCTTAGAAATTTTCTAGGTATGCAAAGAGATATACAACATATATGCATTTGCTATCTCAGTCATCATGTCAGGAGACCTGAGAAGCAAACAAACATTCCTATGTGCACGCATACACTTCAAAGATCACTGACTGAAAGGTATGTGTCTTTTACTAAGATAAAGGTTTCTTCTGTGTCTATGCATTGGCAAAGCAGTGGATTAAAAATGATACGTTTTTTCAAACTTGTCTTGCTTTGGGTTATTGTTTGCAGAATGTGGAGGATATATGAACATAATTCTAGTTTGTTTTCCTTTCTGATGTCTTGAGTGGTTTAAAGCTCCTTAGAATGTCATATTAAGATGTCACTACTGAGATGCAGTGGCAGTTTAGGTATTTTTGTTTATTATTTTCTTATTTATTGTTTACATTTATTATTTTATTATTGTCTGTGCACAGGCCACTGTACAGCATATAGGAGCTGCAAAGATATCTTGCAAAGTAGGCTGCAGATGTAATAATACAACATCTTCAAACTACAAGAGACTGACACTTTGCAATGGATTTTTTCCTATAGGGTTTCTCAGCAGACCCACTGAGTGAATTTATAAATACTTGTGGCTGGCCAGTGCTTTTGCATCTGTCCTAGTAAGGACTCTACATCCTACTGAACATACTGGGAATCTGGCTGATAGCAGAATAGAATTCAATCAAACTCCTGATTTTCAATAAAAACAATTTCTAGAAAAATTATGAAGGCTGCTAAATTTTCATTATAAATGCCTGGCATGGATGGAGAATGTTTCAATTTTAGCCCATATGAATATATTTTCTGTTTACCTCCCCATTCTTTTTCCCTGTTTCTGCTACTTTGTGTGGTTGTAAGGTGCAGAGCTGCAAGCGATTAAAAAACACTATAGAGGAGACACCTGCAGTTGCTCATCAGTTTTTTTAGAAGATAATATAATTTTGACTACACTCATTTAACAATCTTGAGAAAATTTTATATTCCTTCAACAAAACTCCACAGGATTTTACAGTAAGCTCCATAGACCACTGAAAATGCTGAATCCTGTTGGATATAGGTGAGATAAAAAGCACACGGTTGCTTGCTATGCAAGATGTATCACACAAATTTTCTCTGTTACAGTATACCAGGGTATGCAGGAGCAATAATATTAGCCATACACTTTAAAATTTTTTTCACACTTTATTTCGAAGGCAAACAGTAAGCCTATGTAGAAGTTTTTGTGGGATTCAGTGGGATTCAGTGAAGGTTTTGCTTTTTTTGCATTCCCAGTGAAGTGGGTCAGCAGGAATAAAACATTGAAATTCTGAAATGTGAAATCAAGTGATGGAAAAGAGAACATTTTATCTTAAATTCATGTGGACCTCTTTCATGTAGATAAGATTTAACTTGAAGTAACCATGTAGAGTACAAGACAGCTTCCTAGATTAGTTACTAATGTTCTGATTTGCTTTATATGCACTATACGCTCTTCCATTCATTTTTTTCTGTTCCATCTACGTCTTTGATATTCAGAGTTAGTAAGCATGTAAATATAGAAAATAGGTAGAAGATTATACATAATGGTAGAGGAGAAATGCATACATTACTCTCTCCACTGGCATGGAGACAGTAACGTCTGCACTCTACTAACAGCCTACCTATAGCAAAGTTATTCTAAGTTTGACATAGCTGGAAGTTCATTTCTCTAATGCCAGTCAGGCAGAGCTTTGCCTGGGGCTCAGGCAAAAGTGGAAACGAAGTATTGAATCCTTAAGCTTTTAGTTGAGAAGTAAGAGTCCTGGGCCTGATCTCAGTGTCCTCATACTGACAGTGACAAGGCACAAAGAGGTCACTTTGAGCAGAGCCTTGGTTTCATCATCAGTTTAGGCTGGCATAAGCTGTCTCTGCTGGCTTAGAGCTGGTCAGGGAGGCACTGCTGCCCTTCCTGGTGGCTTTGCCTTCCTTTTGCCCCACTTGTTCCCATGTGCTACACCCAGTGAGGGAACTGTTTTTCTATTTTAGGGAGAAGATGTGGTCGAAGTCGGAGCAAATGTTGTGGCTGTTGTTATCAAAAGAGAGCACTGTTTAGGAGGTTGAAACTGTTCTTGTTTCTAGATATTTTTAGTGAATCACATTCACATCACAATGTCCAGTAATTAGAGGTTTCTGAGTACAGAACTGGCTAAAGTGTGGAGGAAATCAAGGAATACATAGATGTACCTAGGAAGTTGATAGAAAAAGTAAGAGGAAGGAAGAGATAGCTAAAATAAGCATGGGGTGAACGAGGAGGAAATAATATGAAGTTGTGTGTAGATAACAAAATACCTCAAGAGTAAACAGGAAGAATAATACCAGCAGAAAAATGGCAGGAAAAATGGCAAGCACCAAAAAGGAATGGAAAAAGGTCATTGTTGAGTGTCTGTAAGCAAAAGAACACAAACATGAAACCTGGAGATAGTAGAAGCATGTCACGGCTGATGTCTGTCAAACTACGTAGTTTTTTGTATCCATGTTATCACAATAATGGGAAATGAATACTGTTCCACCACTAGCATCTACATACCATTATTTTTTTTCATTTAACTCTGTTTCCTTTGTGTAGTTCAGAGAACTATAATTAGCTTTTGACAGGGTCAGCATCTCTCAGACTGCAAGATAATTTAAAAAAACACTTCACAATAAATCATGAAGTCCACAAGCTTCAGGCCTTGCTGGTGAGACTTTGGAACATTCCTGGGACCATGAAACCCATTTATGAAGTGCTAGGAGGAGGTTAAGCTGCTGTTTTAGGCCTTGGGGTAATTAAGGGGTGGGATGGGCCCCCAGTGCAATAACTTGCACATCCAAACATATAGATACTGAGGAAAGCACGTCAGGACAGGAGTGTGAGAGAAAATGTGATTCTTTTCTCCTGGACCTTCCTTCTCTATCACTTCCAGCTCAACAAGTGACTTTGCAACATCACACACTTACTCATCTCACCCTCTACTGACCTGTCCAACTTTGACATTTCCCTTGTTGAGGACTGTGTACCCTGCCTTTGAACTTCAGGTACAATCACAATAAGATGTTCTAATATCCACTGATGCATAAAGTTTTTTAAAGGGTGAACAAGATATATGGAGGCACGTAAGGGACTAATAGGGCAGAAGGTTTATTTTGTACTGTAGTCATGTTACCATTGCAGGAATAATAACTCAGTTGCAAGTTACACTTCTATGTGAGTATTTACCATCATTTGATCACCTCTGGGATAGTATTGAGCAAAAACTAGAGGTATTCAACTTGAGAAAACAGGAAATGAAGGAAAAAATTTCCAGTTTATAGAAAACTTTACATGAAATAAAGCTGACAGCACATTATTGAACGTGAACTTTGACCAGGAGTGAAGAGAGAACAAACCAACGATTTCAAGAAGTACTAAGAAAATTTCAATCACCACAGGTGGTAAGAGACTAGTTTTTTCCCATCATATATACTCTGGATGTCTTCACCTAAGTGAGTTAATTTGAGACATCAAGATTGGAGACTGCCTGAGCTGCAGCGAACATGAACTGGTGGAGTTTGCAGTCTGAGGGATATAGGTCAGGTAAGGAGAAAAGTCAGGGCCCTGAACTTTAGGAGATCAAGCTTCCAGTTCTTGAAAGAGATAGTCAATAGGATACCCTGGGAGACTACCCTTGGGGACAAAGGAGTGGAACAGAGTTGGCAGATCTTTGAGGAATTCTTCCGTAGAGCGCAAGAACGAGAAATCCTCAGGAGCAAGAAATTAGATAAAGAAGGCAAGAGGCTGGTATGGCTCACTAGGGATCTGCTGATCAACCTAAAGGGAAAGAAATAAAGAGATGTAGTTCAGTTATGTTGGGATGGTGTGAGGAAGGCCAAGGCAAAGCT